>APFE030286669.1:72611-162161 GCA_000404065.3 Pinus taeda | reverse complement strand
TATATCCATGTATTCCTTGAGAAGTAATCTATAAATGATACATAGTACATAGACTTACCCAGTGATGGAACCTTCACAAGTCCAAACACATCATTGTGCACAAGCTCTAATATCTGTTTTGTCCTCTTACTTCTAGAGGGGAAACTCACCTAATTTTGCTTCCCATATACAAAATTTTCACAGAAATCAAAATCTAGAGAGCTATTACTCATACCTTCTACCATACCTTTACCATGAAGTACTCGAAGGGCCTTCTCTCCAATATGTCCAAGCCTTCGATGACACAGTATGGTCCTCTCTCTAGAGACGACTAGATTTTCTGCTCCACTTTCAAGAACCACAGAACTGTTGCACCCATCAACAACAGTGCTACCTTGCAGCTTGTATAGAGTTCCAGTCTAAACTCCTCGCATCAATACGAGTTCTCCCTAAACCATCTTACATGTATCCTTCTCAAACACTATTTTTTACACCTGCATCATCCAGCTTGCCTACAGAAATTAGATTTCAGGCCAATGCAGGAATATGTAGAACACCTAGAAGTGTTCTAACCCTTCCACCTTGCAACTTCAACTTTACTTTTCCCTGACCAATGATTCTAGCCTTCCTGTCATCCCCCAAGAAGACATCACCACTATCATATTTCTCATACTTGAAAAATTACTCTCTATGGGGAGTGAAGAGAAAGGATGCACTTGAGTCAATCAACCATGCCTCATGATCTATATGTGTACTTGAAGAAGCCAAGTACGCATACCCACCTTCATCTGAGCTGGTTTTCACCTTTGTAGAAGGAGCATCATCAGATCCCTTTCCTTTATCAGAAGCTTCAGATTTATAATCACTTTTGAAGCACCCTTCCTTTCCATAGTTCCAGCATACCACCTTTCCAAGTTTTACTGGAGATTTAGATCTCCCACTCGATGACTTATTTTTGTTTCTGTTCTAGGATCATCCTTGTACAGACAATGCATCACCATTCTGGCTCTCCATATTTTTTCATCTCATCTTCTCCGTTAGCAAGGATGAGACTATTTCATCAAAATGCAAGGTAGTTTCATTGCTACCTATTGCAATAACTAGACTATCCCATGAATATGGTAGAGAACAAAACAAATTGACTCCCTTATCTTCATCTGAAATTTTAATATCAACAGATGATAATTGACTTACCATAATATTAAATGCATTCAGATGCTCTGTCATTGAGTCTCCATCTTTCATCCTCAGGTTATACAACTTTTTCCGTAGGAAGAGTTTATTCACTAGAGACTTAGATTGGTACAAAGTCCCTAACTTGTCCCTCAAATTCTTTTTCGTAGCTTCCCCTGATACATTCAGCAATACTGAATTTGAGACACATAATCGTATTGTGCTCTTTGCCTTCGAATCCAACTTCTTCCATTTTTGATCAGTCACTCCTATTGGTTTAGTACCTAGATCTATCGTGATCCACTAATCTTTATCCACCAACAAATCCTCCATCTTGAGTTTCCACAACTGAAAACTCTGACCATTAAATTTCTCGATCTCTATATTTCCACAAATCGCCATATTCTTTCACCTCCAGAATCGATCTCATAGATCTCCCCACTGAACAGGGTCTACCACAAGCCCGAGCAAAACTCGTCGGAAACAAAGGCGTCCCCTTGAATTCAGAAACAACTCTGATACCAAATGTAGGTTTTAACCTTGTATAGAAATTACCTGCGTAAGAATTCTAAAACAAAGAAAATAAATAATGTGAGAGCAGAACACATAAAACACATATACACAGAGATTTTCCCCTGGATCCCAAAACCGGGACTACCAGCTTGATTTTTCATTATGTTCCTTTCAATGTTATAATAAATAATTATACATGCCAAAGCATCAAATACCATGGACCAAAAACCATCGCGTCCAAAAGAAATGTGCGAAAGTGATGCACAAAACCATAGGCGGGTCCGCCCAACCTAACATAGGGTCCAAAACCAAAATTTTCTAGGGTGCTGCTCTGGACCCCATAAAGTGGGGTGACAGGTACCCCTCAAACCCCTTGTTAAGCATGTGGAATGAATATAACACAACACAACAGTTTCCATAAGGAAAATTGTCTTTCTGCAATTCTGGAACATACATACTCTTTCACGTTTACTTCTGCAAACATATCTCCAAGATAAATTTGTCCTTCATCCTAGAAACCACATTCAACAACTAATAATTCAAAATCAGAAAATACATTACATTTTCCATCTCTTTCCTCATTAACTCTGCTCCAAGTTTTCTCTGATTTTTCATCCTCTTAATATGCATATGACATGTCAAGCTTGTCATATCCTCCTCCATATTGTCTTATTTTGAAATAGTCTTCTTTGTCTTCACTTTGTTTTGAATGCTGTATAATTTATGAATTCTGCTCTCTGCTCTTCTCTTTGGCCTTCCTTCCTTTCACACTTCTTTTCATTCTTCTTGTTTCTTCCCTACAAATATGTAATCCACTACTTTTCCCTTTCCATTCCTCTATATTTTCAATCAAAATATGCGAATCTATTATTTTAGAACCTAAAGTTCTCTTTGTTCCTATACAAGAAACAAAATCACCATATAAAATAGATTTTTCATTCCACTGTAAAGTGCCTTTTACAACAGTAAAAATTATTGTCACCACCATCAATATCACATTCCACTGAACTCCTTTGCTACTCATTGCATATGCATAGTTCACGAAATCATCCTTGAATTCTACCTCTGAGATTTCTTGTCCCTTTCCAAGTTGTTGACTACATTCACCCTTACTCTTTTTGCAATTTGTACAAATAACACTGTCTTCAATTTTCTGTTGTGCATCAGTCTCTACCAACCTCTCTTTATGTTCTTGGTTGTCCTCTTTTCCTCTCCTCTTCATAGCCTTTTCTAGACTAATTGTACCTCCTTGGGTTGAATTCTCTTTATAAATATCTATTCCACTATCTTCCACAATACACTCTTTAGTAAGAGTCCTTTCCATTAATGTTCCGCTATGTCCTCCCAAGAAAATTTCTTGTCCATTAACTATCAATACAAGTTCATAATTTTTGAATAAAAATTGAAGAGATAATTCCATTACCTCAAGTGTTTGTACTGCACATACATTCTTGCTTGCTCCTATCATAAGGTTATCTTCATACCTCTCTTCTACTCCCCCTTTTGCAATCTACACTTTCCTTTTGTCTTCAGACTGTCTTCGATCTTTTTTCCAAGTCTTACTAGATTCATCATCCTCAGCTTCCTTAGTAGTCTTCAACATTTTTCCATATTTAGTGTCTTTGAATACATTTTCAATCAAGAACTGTTCTATTACATCCATCTCTTCTAAAAGCTTCATTTCTTTAGCAACCTGCATAAACATATCTTCTAAATGTTGTTCATCACTTGCATACATACACAAATTATCATTTTCAAAAACACTAGGCTCCTCTTTCTTTGATGTCTCAATCATCACATCTCTCTACTAATCCGAACTTGTCCAACAGTTCAAAAAAGCATCAACGGTTCCTTCTTCAGAAAGGTAATCTTCTTGCTCAGGTCTATAATAATCATCTTCCATCTCTAACTTGGTTGCTATGAGTTCTTCTCTTAATTTGATATATTTCTCCTCTTTATCTGTTTCTCCAACAAGTTCCACTTTATCTTCTTTCTTTCCATAGTCCAACCATACCTTTGGTCCTTTTCACATTTTTTTAGCAACATTATTATGGCATCCACACTTGCTTTCAATTCTACAATGTATCTATCAAATATCACTTGAATCATCTCCTCTCCTTTGCCATTTTCCTTGGCATCTTTCTTTGTTATGTTGTGGCTTCTCTCTAAACCCATTCAATGACTATCAGTAGTCATTTCTTCATTGTCTCTATGAGTTCCTCACTCACTATGAGCTACACTAAGCCTCCCTGCTATCACTTACTTCACCAATCCCCTTCTCTGGACTTGGTCTTTTGGAAAGCACTGGTTCTCTATCTCTGAAACCTCTTGAGCACTCTCTTCTACTCTCATTAGGCTTATATCCTCAACTCACCTTCTCTTGAGACTAGTTTAATTGTCCTCCCTTTCCAACCTTCTATTAGAATATTTAGGTTCACTTCCACTAACACAACCAATCTCTTTCTTTACACAGTCCGCTACTGTGTGTTGTTGCTATCATTCTCTTCCCTTCTTAAAAGAATTCAAATGAACCAACATCAAAATACAACTCATACCTGATGATCTATCTCTTTAACCTTTCACTGGCTTGGCAATACACATGCTACCTTACTTTTCACTATCTGCACTTCAATTCTTCTTTCAACTGAATTTCTGTTCTCGTTGAGTATAACCATATTGAATTTAATTCCTTACAATATCTCTGTTGCAATTTCTTCATTTGCTTCTTTGTCATAGCTACCTGGCTGAAACTTCATTACTTGCTACTTACATTCACCTACATACATCATTGAAGTTTTAAAGCCTACAAGATCCTTCCTAAACCTATCTTCCTCAAATCCTTTTTCCACAGTCTATCTTCAATGAACTGATTGAAGTCTCCATCACCTGTAACATTTCAAAATTATTCTCTGCATAAAATCTTATGTTCTGATCTCCCAACATCAATTCCTTTTAGATCATATCCCTCTATATCTGAATCTATTACCAATGCAATTCTACACATTTTGAGAATTAAATTCAATCTTTCAACCAATCTCCACGGATCATTAATCTATACTCTAATACCAGATGATCCAGAGGTAACACTTTAGCCCAACTATCATGTAAGGTTAACACTAAACTTTGTTTTATAACCCAAGTTAATGCTCTGATTCTAGGTGATTAATCATTAATATATTACTATGGATTTAGAAAAAAAAACCCTCTCCAACCTTACTCCTGATCTTCATCAATCAATTCTATAAGCGAAGGCTTTTCAACTAATTAATCTTATTACATGAAATACTTCGCAACCCTTTTCTACGTGGCTTATGGGACCTCCAGGCATGAATACACATAATAGAACTCTATACCATAAGTTAAGCATTGAGCCAATGACTTAACATTTTTCCATAACCCTTTGCGATGACTTAACACTTTTCTAATAAACGTTTCTTATTGTGAAGTTGATTTCGCGCCACGATCTCCACCATTGGTTCAGTATCGATCCAATTACTATCACACCATCACGCTTCAATTAGTTCGATAGTTATTGTTTTGTAATCAAACGAGATAAGTGGTTTTTTTCCCCCATGCTTCTGCTACGTGTCACTGCCACGACTCATCGCGTGAATTTTAGAAATACCATTTACTAGGTTTTATCCATGCGAGATACTGTTTACCACTTTCCCATTGGAACTAAAAGAAGTTAAACCTCTTTTGAATAACTCATCACATCTGTTTTTTTATGTTAACCGACTTGCATGTTCTGACACGATATGCGTCGATCTCCTCTAATCGGACGATCACCACCAATTACCATAAACGTCGTCGACTACTGACTTGTGAAACTTTGGTTGATTTAACATGCGATACATGCTTTAATCTAAGTCGTCCATCCTCCATTTTTATTGATTCGACCTAATCTCCACTGTCCATTCACCTTCGTTATCTCTTTATAATCCTTTAGGAAGTTGGGAAAAGCCTGCATCCCCCACTATATAAGATAGTTCTCAATATTCCTATATCTACTGTGAAAACCAATTGCGCTCACTCCTGTTGACCTCTCCATCCATTCAAAAGGAAAATCCTGATCTCTGTATGCCTATACACAGGATTTATTAGAAAATTAAATGCTAATCTCGTAAAGGAAACTCAACTAGTCATTCATGCTATTCAAGACAAAAATTCCATAGTATTTCTCAGATTCACAGTCAACACATCATAAGGTTATTAAGAAACGTACAGACACAAATTCCCGCACATGATATATACAAATCCACACTATTTTGGTATTTTTATAAGATATTTACAAGGAAAACAGTCACATTCGACCGTTTCAGTTATTTTCCATAGAATACGTCTACTGCTTTTCCTAACTCCTCACCCTTACTCTTGCTATCCTCTAGCTCTCTAGCCTCTAGCTAGCCTCCAGCTAACCTCTGGCTAAGCTCTTGAATTATTCAAAAGATCACATTTTATACAAAAACGGATTCATGGACCAATTTAATTCAGATCAAACAATCTCTCAGTCTCTCCTAAAGTATCTCTCCAGCTCCACTCTTTTCTCAAACTAAATTCAAAATTAATCACTTAAATCATGCAAATCCTCACTCTTTCTAGGATTACTTAACTGTCTCTAAGATCTCTACATTCACGACATATTCTCCATAATTAAATTTACAACTAAAATCCCCTCAACTCAACTAAACTTAGGAAAATAAATAAAATGATTAAGGGAACCCAGTCCCTTTAGTAAATGTGAAATAAGATTCATGGGTCTTATAAGCTTTGAATAATGCTCCTACATCACTTGGCCAGATCACCGATGTATGGATTCAATCGACTGCCATTCACCTTTCTTGCAAAGGGATCTCCATTCAATTTAATCAACTGAACTGCTCCACCATCAGTAATCTCCTTAATGACATAGGGCCCTAACTAGTGCATTCTGAATTTCCCTAGAAGTTGATCAAACTTACTTTCATATAAAAAAACCATATGATTTACCTTAAAGGTGTGCAACTTAATGTGCCGATCATGTCATGATTTTCCGCGCTGCTTTTGGACTTTTTGGTGAAATCCAACTAGAAATCTTTCTTCCTCAAGCTCAGATAGCTGCACGGGCCTCTCTTGCAATGCTCCATGATCCGTCATACCTGTTAGTGCCACTATAAATAGACTAGGCACAATCTATTCCATGGGCATCACTGCTTCAATACCATATACAATCCTAAAGGGTGTCTGTCCAGTCAAATTTTTGCATGTCATCCGATAGGCCCATAGTACTCCGGGTATGCGCAGGTCCCAATCACTTCACTGAGCATTGTAAACCTTGGTCAGCGTCGTTTTCAACACCTTGTTGATGTTGGAAATAATACTGAGAGGGGGGGTGAATCAATATTATCATATCAATAATTTAATTTCCCAAATAGATTTGTATACGCTACTTCAGCTAAGTGAACTAGTGTGTATATGTGACCATACTTAAAGCAACCAGCGTATATGCAGAGAACTTTTCATTTACCCAATTTGTAATGCATTGAACTTTACTCAGTATACCAGAGATTTATTACATAGTTTAGTAAAAGTAGAATAAAGATTACACATAAGCAACACACATGAACACCAAGATATAAGGTGGAAACCCAATGTGGGTGAAAACCACCTGCTACTATCATCTTTGTCTTCTTTTAATAATAAGAAAATTTGTTTACAATTTTGTACTGGTGCAGACTTATACAACTACACAGGCTTCTACCTGGATAAGGTTACAACCTTATCTCATTCTCTAGCTTCTACTGGAAGGAAGCTACAACCCCCTAACTCTTGTACTAGCTGATATGTTTACTAGTACATAGGCGGTGACCTATAGAAGGCTACAACCTTCTTTCTTCTTCCAAGGACCACGTTTCATAAATTTTTAGACTAGATCCATCAACTACATTATAACTGCAATTCAATCATCATCTGCCTCAACCAATCAGTAAGACTCGATCATCACTTTCTTAATCAACCACAACCGAATCAATCAATCACTTTGACAATCCATTGTTAAACCACAATCAATCTGATCATTCAGAATACTATCACCAGAAACCAAATGAGAACCCAGAACTATGCAACGGTAAACATAAACAACTGAAACATCCTTTATAAGGTATATGCTACTTCCATGTGTCGAACCTGCGTGTATACAAGCTTTTATCAAATCCAACCAGCGTATACTTCTGCAAATATTAATTCATAATTCTACATATGTTCTAGACTTCAGTTATACCCAGATCATAATATTTACAGAATAACACATGCATCAATATTTAGATTTAGACTATGCATGATCAAACCACATATTGATAATGCATTTCAAGCCTTAAGATCCCAACCCATCATTAGATCTTATCCTTCATCAACTGCTAATGTTCATCCTTGGTTCAGATCAAGCACAGCACCATAAGCCAATAACTTGCATACTAGATCTCATGCTTCATCAGATATTCAATACTTGCCCACTTAGCCTAATGATCTTCTCCTCCTTTTATAGTTTTAGGAATTTCTTAATACCATGGACCAAAACCACTTAGGACCAATACCTTGGACCAAATACCTAGGGTCAATACCTCGGACCAGATAACTTGGACCAATACCATGGATCAAAATACCATGGACGAAATACCTTGGACCAAAAAATTAGTTTTGCAAGGTATACATGATTTTCCTTTTGTGAAAGTGCGTGTGTACATTTACGCTATTTGTGGTTAGTGAACCTACGTGTATACGCAACTTGGTCAAGGTTAACCTACGTATACCTCTCTTTCTTCATTCTGTATAGTCTGATTTGTAATTCTTTGTTGTTAACCTGCAGTACTGTGATCTTTCATCTGTGTGAGTTGCCATCAAGGACAACACCTATATCATAATGCCAACAATCTGCCCCTTTGGACTTGATGGCAACAACAACACCAAGTCACTATCCCCCTTTGACATCAAGGGAAAAAGGTCATGCTCCCCCTTTGACATACATTATGTTGGTCATGCTCCCCCTAAGTACATGCTGAATTCTCTGATATGCTGAAGTGTACTAATTGAGCTCCTGTGATTGAGTCCATGCTCCCCCTAAGCATAAGCAAAGTCTGCAAAACTATTTTCTAAAAGAATAACATGACTCTATTCATACATCACCAATGATCTTCCTATCTCCAATGACTCATACATACATCCATCTCCCAACCAAGTGGGGATATACCAAATTTGACTCATCCACCCAACCAAGTGGGTATATAGCATTTGTTTATACATGACAAAAACAAGAAACATTACATCATCCATCCCATGTAAAGTGGGGATATAAATTACGTCATTTGTCCAAGAGGACCCATTCAAATGTATGAGAAGAATTATCACACCCTAGACTTTTACATGACATGAGCAGCCAATGGTAGAAATATCTAAAGCCATAGATGGACTCAGCAACCATAATGCCAACAATGATGAATGTACATGAAGGATAATGCTTGCCTTGAATAGGTGCTACTTGTGCATTATTAAGAGGTCAAAGATCAAGGCATCTTTGCTAGTCAGATAAAATTAATGAACAAAGCATATCATCAATATCAGTCAAAGCACCCATATCAGAGCCCGCCCCACTATCTTTCTTGCTTGAAAAACATATACACTCCTTGACCCACAGAAACCTGCATGTGTAGGTGACTTCACTTAAGGAAACATGTGTATAATCACCTTGATATGAAAAGTTTGATTTAACAGCAGGATGATGCAGCAAGTACTCCCAACTTTTGTTTGAGATATTCAAATGTCTCTCTGGGCAATGGTTTAGTGAGTATATCAGTAACCTGTTCTTGGGAGGGAACATATTCCAATTTGACCTTTTTCTCAAGCACTTGTTCACATAGAAAATGGTATTTGATGGGCATGTGCTTTGTCTTCGAGTGCATGACTGGATTCTTTGAAATGTTGATCGCATGTGTATTATCATATAGAATGGAGATGGGTGGAGTGCATGTGATCTGAATGTCTTGCAATGTTTGTATTATCCAAAGTAGTTGCGTGCAACAAGATGCAACAGCCACATATTCTACTTCCACTGTAGATAACACAATGGAGCTTTGTTTCTCGCTAAACCAAGACACTAACCTGTAACACATATAGAATGCACCACCACTAGTGATTTTTCTATCATCAACACTTCCTACAAAATCTAGATTTGTATATGCATGAAGAGTAAGATCTGTATCTCTAGGATACCATAAACCAAAATTCTATGTTCCTTGAAGATATTTGAAAATCCTTTTGATCGCTTGAAGGTGTGATTCCTTTGGATTTGCTTGGAATCTTCCAACTATTCTTACTACATGCATGATGTCAGATTGGGTACCTGTTAGATAAAGCAAACTGCACATCATGGATCTGTAAGTTGGTTGATGTATTGTTGTTGATTCATTATTTGAGCTGAGACTGCGTCCTGTTACCATTGGGGTACATGTTGAGCACTAGAGAAGGTATGTAATTACCACTCATTTTGTCATGTTTTCCTTGAACTGATAACTTCTTTACATTATGAAATAAGTATATGGTGAAAGATTATGATAGAATATAGAAGATTTGTATGCAACATAAAATAACTAATAATTAGTCTTTTCCTATGTAGAGAAAGGAGAAAATTGAAGATCGTTGTTCTAAAGGAAAAGACAAGGCAAGGTTAACTGTTGTCCCTTTGGTACGGAACCGTATCCAAACAAGGAAATCTAAACTAGAGCATATAAGCCAGGAAAAGGGAGAGGAGATATCAAATCGGCACAAGAGAATAACAAGATAACTGAGAACTAACAGTATGGCAAATCCCTCAGGATCCTCTTATCTGAAGGGATCACTATCTTAACAATTCTCTGTATAATTGATATCTCCACTCGACTGTTATAAGAAGAGGTAGCATTGCTAGCCCAAGGAACGAGACTATTGTGGTTTTTATGAAACTTACTATTGTAGTTGGAACTTTGATCATTGACTCTCTCTAAGAGAAATTACTATAACTTTGTTTTGATTCATAATATATAAACTTTGGTTGTTGTTCCATCTTTGGATCTGGAGTAATCTTAAGCAGTGTGTCCCTAGAGGCTAAGGGCCCGGCCTTGGTGGATCACTTGTTCCTGTACCATTATTTTCTAATTCGTGTGTGGTTTGATTTCTTTTATTCGCTCTATTTAGTAATCTAATGCTCCTTACTATTTTATATATTGGTTCTATTATATTTCGTCTACTCGAATAAGTAATGTTATTCTCTGCAACAGGGATGTTATGCTAGTCTTTCTAATTTTATATCGCATTGTTGTTCCTTTAAACAACTAATATTATCATATAGCATTGTTGTTCCTTACAGATTGCCATTGTTGTTCAATTAAAAGGTAGCCATGTTGTATATTTGTAAATCAGTATTATTGTGTATTTATCTATGGTTTACTTTTAAATGTGATTGCTATTCATTTGGGAATGTTGTTCCATCGTGATCACAACTATTGTTCCTTTATAACTGTGATTCATACTTGTTATATCAGAGCTCAGATTGCTATTCCTTTTTAATATAATAGTGTTGTGTGTAATATTCGATTGGGTTTTGCCTTGTATTTACATTCAATCGAAGTTGTTGTTCTATATTTCATTTCCATTAGTTTACTGCCTGATTTCCATTTTCTGTTCAAATCATTTCCAAAGTAAGGATTGTTTCTCAATTCCTGTAGGATACAATTATTGCTTCATTCATTTCTGTAGGTTAAGGCTTTGTTGTTCTATATTGCTAGATAGATTAGTCGTTGTTCCATTTCCTGTCATTTGAATTACCATTGCATTGGTGTGTAGAACAATTTGAAACTGTAGTGAAGATTGACATATTTTGTCCAATTCCTAGGTTGATGATCTTTTCCTCGAATGTTTTTTAATTGCATCAGTTTACAAAGGGACAAGTTACCATTACTGTACCCTTGACTGATAAATTGTTGTAGCTTTTTGAGTGCATGATTTGAGTTTTAGGTTTCTTTCTGAAAGTATATTTTATTCCAAGCACCCATTTATTATTGTATTTAAAGAACTATACTACTAGCATTACTCTGACAAATGACTGCCTCAAACTAAATACACTCTTTGAGATAACAAATCATTCCTAGATTGATAATTAATGTAGGGTAAATAGAGGTGAAAAATACCCTTTTTATTGCTCAACATTTTGGCGTCGTTGCTAGGGAAGAGTGTAGCCATTTGTTTCGTTTTTAGAGTAGTGTAAGTACCTTCTAGGAAAGAATTGGGTTTTAAAAACAGAAGGTAAGAACCTGCGTACAAAGCATGTAACAAACCTACTCCTTTGCCCACTTCCCTATAGATTTGTTGTTGTTTTGGGTAGAAATCAATATTTGATTTGTGTCCATGACTAAGCAGAAAAACCCTAAAAAGAACCCCAAACCACTACCCAAGCCTGATAAAGCTAAGGGGCAAGTGACCCTTGGCCGATCAACCTTTATAGACAAAATCCTGAAGAAAGCAGAATCTAGACAACCTACAAGTTCCCTTCAAGCCACAGGATCACCATCTGTAACCTTTGTTGAGGTGCATAGTCAAACCGAGGAGGAAGATTTTCAAGAAATTGAGAATTTTAGCCCAAAATCATTGCAAGAAGGGAACTTTAGCAACCTCTGTGAAGGAAGAGGAGAAACAGGGGAAACTAAAGAACCAAGACCTTTTCTTGGAGTAATTCAGCCATTAAGCAGCCCATATAAGGGAAGTACTGTAAAAATCATTCATAACAGAGTTGAAGAACCTCAAGAATCAAAATACCCCCAAATATTAGGAACTCTAGTCATCCCAGACAAAGGAAGTGTTGTTAAGGCCATTCCTGTTAAAGTCATCCCCCCTCCATCTAGCCAACCTAGGAATACCCTCCTAGAAATTCTGGAAGGTTATTAGCACATATTTGACCAAATGGCCCAGAACCAGCAAAACACTCAGACTTCCACATTTCAATATCCCATTATAGATACTGTAACCAATGCACCAATGAAGGCAATTCTTCTCCAGCATATCCCTACATTTCATGGCCTAACATCGGAAGACCTAGATGTGTTTTTGTTTGAATTTGATGTGTTGTGTAGAGGATATGACTATACCACTAATCACTAGAAGCTAAAATTATTTCCTTCTACGTTAAATGGAGCTGCTTTACGATGGTTTATGGGGTTGGGTGGAGGTGTTATAAAAAACTGGAAACAAATGAAAGGTGCTTTCCTGAAGAAATATTAGGATTATTGTGTATCTAGAGAGTTAAAATATGAAATATTTCAGATCGTAGCTAGACCTAATGAAACACTAGAAGAATATGTTGAATGTTTTTAGTAAAGTCTTAAAAGATCTCCTTATGCATCATTAACCTTGATAATTTATTAAAAACAACATTAATTAAAGGCATGAAGGAGCAATGGATTGAAACATTGAATATTATGGGAAAAGGAGACATCTATCAAGAGGATTTTGCTAACATCATTGATTTATGTATTAGGAGCTCACGAGGAAGCACAAGGCTAAAACCAACAGAACATGATAGGTTTACAAGGGACAACAAGATCTCTGGAGAAGGATTAACTCGCATGGAAATTGGAAATTTATTAGAAAATTTCAAAACTGATATACTGGGAATACTGACAACACAACTCGACATTATGCAAGCCAAGTAGAAACAAGAAAAAGAAGAGCAAAATCTAGCAATCTTCTGTCCCAAATGTAGAAAGAAACATAGCCACAAAGAGCGCCCATTAGATGCGGTTCAAGTTTGGGCCATTTTTACAAAAGACCACTCTATAGAAAGTTGCCCCTCACTTCTTGGTTTGAAAGTAGTATACAAAGAAGTGAAAGAAGAGCTGGAGCCAGTGTACCTACTTAATCAACGTCATCAATGGCAGCCGTGACAATCAGGTATGTTCCCTGATCCAGCTTCTTTTTTCAGCGTCCACAATATCATGCTCAACAATATAATACAATGTGGCAAAATCAACCTCCTTTCTCAAACTGGCCACAACAACCATTTCCTTCATCATCACCATGACCAAATTAAACAAGCCAATCTAGTTGGCCAAATTTTCCCTATGCCCCACCATATTGGTAAAACAATGCATATCCAGCACAATGGTCCCCTCCTACTTCACAAAGTCATGCCTGACAGACAAACTAGCAAAGACCGATGAATCAGCCAGTAGGAACCATTCCACTCCCTCAACCTACACTGCCAGCACTGCAACAAAATCCCCAGTCCAACTTAAGACCGCAACTCCCAGCCCAACCCAAGCCTAATCCAAATAATAGACTGGTCCAATCTATTCAAATAATTGAAACACCAGAGATAGAAACTGATCTAAGGGAATGTAATGACCTTCAATTAAGGTCTGGGTGCATTATAGAAACTGAGGGAGATAAAAATGTTCAAATTGAAAATCAGTTACCTATAGAACAACCATTACAAGAAAAAGATGTGGCTACAAAAAAAACTGATTATCAAACAACCACATTCTCTCCTCCATTCTCAGAACGATTAATTATACCGTGACCCATAGAACATCCTGATTTTGATATTCTGGGAGAACTTAAGAACCTGGACATGAAAATTCGACTCCTCCAAGCCATCCAAGATATCCCAATATATGCCAAGACCATCAAAGAACTATGTATAAAAATACGAAGGAGGATAAGAACAAATAATCCAATAGTCCAAGTAGTTGGCACCTTATCTGATCTATTATCAGGAAAAGAAGCACCTATCAAATATGAAGACCCAGGAAATCTAATAGTGACAATCCAAATCAATGGAAAAACCTTTTCAAATGCCTTAGTTGATTTAGGGGCTGCAATTAATATCTTAACAATCACCACTTGTCAAAAACTGGGCATTACATCAGTAGAACCAACTTCCACTTTATTAGAATTGGCTGATAGATCAGTGGTTAGGCCGGAAGGTACACTACATGATGTCATGGTATCTATTGATTCCTAGGAATATCCCGCCATCTTTCTGATAATAAACCCTAAAAACCGACTTGATGGACGCCCATTAATTTTAGGCAAACCTTGGCTTGCAACCACTGATGCTTACATTGGCTACCGACAAGGCAGTATGACCATAACTAGAGGGCCTAATATAAAAAATCTAGCCTTATATCCTCGAGTCCAGCCAAGTGTCACAATAATAAAACCTAACAAATGTCATGTATCATACCTTACCGAAAATATTAGATCCCCATTAACTATAGAAGATGCCCTTTATTTCAAAGATCAAACAAAAGATGATATTATTACCAATTTTATTAACCAAGCTGAATCTAGGTCTCATATACAATGTCACATGATAGAGGCAGCATTTGATAATGAATTGGAAGAAGATACTCTCAAAGAAACTCATGACTAGATGATACCTACTACCTTTGTTTCAAATAGAAAAACTGTAGAGATTGAGCCAGGAAAAACTTTAAACATTAATAGTAACCTGACTCCTAAAAAAGAACAGAAACTGATCTAGCCACTGAAAAAAATATAAGGAAGCATTTGCATGGGATTATCTGGTTATGAAGGGAAACGATCCCCAGTTATGTACACACCACATTTATACGGAAAAATATGCAAGACCTATTCACCAACTCCAAAGAAGACTTAATCCTCATCTAAAAGACATTGTGAAAGCTGAACTACAAAAAATTTTAGATGCAAACTTCATTTATCCTATCTCCGATAGCAAATGGGTCTCTCTTCTTGTAGTGGTGCTGAAGAAGAATGGAAAATGGACGATTTGTGTAGATTATAAAGAATTATATAAAGCAACCCAAAAACACCACTTTCCCCTTCCATTTATTGACCAAGTATAGATACATTAGCAGGAAAGAAATTCTTTTCTTTCCTGGATGGCTTCAGTGGATACAATCAAATTCAGATTGCCCCTGAAGACCAAGACAAAACTACTTTTACCTGTCCGTCAGGAACGTTTGCCTACAGAGTCATACCTTTTGGTCTATGCAATGCCCCTACCACATTTCAAAGGGCTATCCTTAGTATCTTTTCAAATTTAATAAATGAAGGGCTCAAAGTATATATGGATGATTTCACACCATACAGAGATGATTTCGAACCAGCACTAGATGCATTGGAAGAGGTGCTCCAACGATGTATCGCTACTAGACTCTGCCTAAGCCATGAAAAATGTTATATGATGATGATGGATGGCCTCATCCTAGGTCATTATATTTCAATAGTTGGAATACAGGTAGATACGACCAAAATTTAAATAATCCTGTTAATACCCACTCCCACCACACAGACAGAGGTACGTAGTTTCCTTGGATTTTCTAGTTATTATAGAAGATTTATAGAACATTTTTCTCACATTGTTGCACCTCTTTAAGCACTGATGAGGAATGTTGAGTTTGTTTGGACAGATAAATGTGACCGTGCTTTTGAGGATTTGAAAAAGCTTGTGTCAACAACACTAGTACTCAAAGGTCTAAATTGGCACCTGCCATTCCAAATTTCATCAGATGCTTCAGACATAGCTATTGGAGCAGTCCTTGGGCAGAACGAAGACAAAAAACCATATGCGATTTATTATATTAGCAAGAACTTATCTCCTACCGAGTTGAACTATACTGTTACTGAAAAAGAATTTTTAGTTGTAATACACGCTGTAAATAAATTTAGGCATTACATCACTGGATATCCTATTGTTTTCTACACAAATCCCTCTACCATAAAATACTTAGCGAATAAACCAGTCACAAATGGTAGAGTAACAAGATGACTGATTTTATTGCAGGAATTTGATATCACAATAAAATACAGACCTGGAAAAGAAAACCCTACAGCTGACTTTCTGTCATGAATGTCGAAACCAGTGGGTGCAGCAGCAGTCGAGGATCAGTTTCCAGATGAACATTTGTTCATTGTTACTGTCAAAACACCCTAGTATGCCAATGTTGTGAATTATTTAGCAGTAGGAAAATTACCAAAAAATCTCACTTCCAATTAATGAAAGCAAATTTTTCAGCGTGGTACCCGATTTTCTTGGATTGGGCGCTACCTATTTCATACAAGGGCAGATATGCACATTAGGAGATGCATCTATGAAGATTAATTTTTTGATATTCTGAAAGCTTGTCATGACAGACTGTGTGAACCTTTCATAGATCAAAGAACTGGTCACAAAGTTCTACAAACAGGATATTATTGGCCCATAATCTTCAAAGATCCAAAGAAATTTGTTCAAGCCTATGACAGTTGTCAAAGAACGAGATGCCTGGACGGTCCGACGAGATGCCTCTGATCCCATAGCTAGTTATTGAACCATTCGAATGTTGGGCACTTGATTTTGTGGACCCAATCAATCCATCATTGAACCAGAAAACATACATTTTGGTAGCCATAGAATATGTCACCAAATGGGTTGAAGTAGAGGCATTGCCAAGAGCTACAGAGGATTAGTCATTCAGTTCCTGTTCCACATATTTGTGCGATATGGCCTCCCAAGAGACATAATCATGGATGGAGGACCACAGTTTGCTCGTGATAAAATTGCTACAACATTGAAAAACTATCATATTCAGCACAAAATTACCTCTCCATATCACCCGCAGGCAAATGGCCAAGTAGAGAGTACAAACAAAGTAATAGAAGCAATACTGACAAAAACCATTGCATCAGACAAACGCGATTGGGCTACAAAATTTCCTGAAGCCTTGTGGGCATACAGAAAAACAAGGAGAAGCACTACTAGTTATTCACCATATCAACTATTATTTGGAAAGGAACCTATCTTTCCAATTGAATTCGAAATACAGACCTTGAGAAGAGCACAAGAAGTCGGTCTAGACTTGAATGAGGGCCAGATTAATAGTCTATAGCAGATTAATGAGCTAGATGAAATCAGACTCTTTTCTCTCCAACATACCGCATTGATCCAACAACAGAGAACCAAATGGCATGATGCCCTCATAAAAAATAAAGTCTTCCACGAAGGAGATTGGGTGCTCCTATATGATTCTAGGTTTCAGGATTTTCTAGGGAAACTCCAGACTCGCTGTCTCGGACCATACGAGATCCAAAAGGTACATGATAATGGTACCATTACTTTAACAACCATTAATGGATCGGGACATACCTTTAAGGAAAATGACCACCGAGTTTTATTATACCACAAACCACTCACTCGGGAATCCTTCTAACAACAACTCCACAAAGACTCTGACGTGCAGATTCTAGTTGAGGAAGAGAAATCTTCCTCATCATTGGTTCAATAAGTGGTTTGATTGCTTTTACGTTTTTTACATAATTCTTTTATTTTGTTTCTATAAATTACTTTTTGTACGTATTTCTACATTTTTGCAACTTTTGCATTTTGTTGTTCCTTTTAGAAGGAACATCATTTTCACCACTTTGCTGTTCCTTTTTGAAGGAACATCACTTCTGCATTTTCCTATTCCTTTCAGAAGGAACAACATTTTCACTGTTCTGCTATTCGTTTTTGAAGAAACAGTGCTTCTCCATTTTGTTGTTCCTTTCCAAAGGAGTAGTAGTTCCACCATTTTGCTGTTCCTTTTCGAAGGAACAACACTTTTTCATTCTGTTGTCTCTTTCCGAAGGAACAACATTTCCATCATTTTGTTGTTCCTTTCTGAAGGAACAACACTTTCACGCTTTCCCATTTTGCTATTCCTTTCCAAAGGAACTACACTTTCACGTTTTGCTGTTCCTTTCCGAAGGAACAACACTTTTACATTTTGTTGTTATTTTCTGAAGGAACAACACTTTCATTTTTCTGTTGTTCCTTTCTAAAGGAACAACACTTTCATTTTCTGTTGTTCCTTTCTGAAGGAACAACATTTTCATTTTCTGTTGTTCCTTTTTGAAGGAACAACACTTTCATTTTTTTGTTGTTCCTTTCCAAAGGAACAACACTTTCATTTTCTGCTGTTCCTTTCTGGAAGAATAACACTACAACATTTTAACATTTTTTTGTGTGTTTGCACCTATTTTCTTTGTTGTTCCAATTAAGTGACAGCTACTGTTCCTCTTAATGCACAACAATTTCGAGTATCTTTTTGCGATTTTGTGTGCAGTAGTTGTTCTATCTTTCTAGAGTGCATTTTATCCTCTCTGTGTTTTATCATTTAGACCATTTTTGAAATTCATGATCATTTAAAGCACAACTATACATTTATGCAATGAATACAAAAACTAGAGGATACTAAAATCAACAAATTATATAAAAAAATCGTTATCTTTAGAAGCAAGTACCTTGAATTGGTAAGAAAAAAGAGGAAAGGACAAAACTATTGATCACTTTGCTGTCATTATTCTACTAATACCGATATGATTGATTACTTTTATCATGAGGGTTCATTCTAAATCCCCATAATTTTCTCTAATCATTATTATTGAATAAGAATAAGGGCATGTTTTTTCTATTGAGATGTTAAGACTTCTTCCACCATCCCTACTCTTAAGGAGTGTTGTGTTGGGTGTGGAGCCTGATTATCTTCTATATTCAAAAGTACCGCCACATTGGATCCCAGTTCAAAATGGGGGCAGCAACACCGCCCTTAAAATATTCGCTATAGGGGGGGTCCAGGGGGGGCGGCTGCGACCTTTGGGAGCTCCCCCCTGGTGGGGGGTTTCGGGGGCAGCGCCCCCGAAGCTAAAAACAACTGTAAAATTGCCTTGTGAAATTAGAGTAATTTCTAGTCAATCTGGGCTGTTCATTAGGCGAATGATCTGACGGTATAACTTATGTTTAGTTTAGGGGTTTTTGCCCTAGAAGGAAACCCCTCTCTTTGTATGAGGGTATTGTATTTTGAGGCTGTGAGATAGATGTGTATTCTGTGTGAGCGAGAAACAGAGAGGTGAGACTGTGAGAGAAGACAGAGGATATTATAGCGGATTTGATGTAGGTTGTGTCTCTTCATTTTGCTGGATAATAGAAAGGAAGGACTGGATGTTCGAAGTGGACGTAGCCCAAACTGGGTGAACCACATATATCTGTGTCTCTCTTGTTTTGTGTGATTTCTATGTTTATATTTCTGCAATATTTTATGTGTCCCATTGCTCCGTAATATTTAATATTCTAACATGTTGAACCACCCTCTGTATATAAATAGAAAAGGTGCTATATAAAAGAAAAATGAAGAAAAATAAAAATGTTCATGAGATTGCTAACATGGTTTGTCAGATGAAGGATAGGGTGTCTCATCAAGAGCTAGCCTACCATGATCATAAGGAAGAAAGTGAAGTGGCATTCCCACTATGGCCACCACACTAGGGATATTATCCAAGAGGCACATTAGAAAAATAAAAAGTCCTTGGAATAAGAGGTCTCACCATGAGCCGACCTACTCACTGTTCACTCCTTGTTGAATTGCATTATGATTCATCTGGTTACCAAGCCAACATAATGGCCTCCACTCTAACATTGCACGACACTTTCCTACACATACACAAAGGATTATGGTTCTAAGGGTGAAATAAGCAACTCTGTCAAGGTTATGGACACTTGTGGGAAACAAAGCTCTGTTGATTGTATTGAAGTCATATTTCTTATACACCAATAGCAATTATACAACCCTTCTTCTTATATCTTTATAAATTGTTCAAATGAGATTATGTATATAACCCTTCTGAACCTCTGAAACATGAAAATCAATTACAAATCAATTATGACAGAAAAAGTTGATAATGATAGCATCAAACATTTTGTGCATGTCAGCTATTCTATCCTCCAATTCTCGCATCATATCAGGGCACTTCCTTATTTATTAAGCGATTCTATTCTACACCTCGATTTTGGTAATCTTCTTATCGCTGTAAACATGGCATTCATGTATATGTTGTTCCTTAATGACTCTGTACTATGGCAGTTCAGCACGCTGCTCTTTTATTTGATGGCCGAGGACGACCTATCACATTGTGGGGGGGCACAAGTAATCCCCATAATTCGCTGGCATACATGTCAGCTCATCAATTGGAAGAATTAATGACTTGGAAATATCAATGCTTAACGGAATTTTGTTTTCAAATATGCATGGCTTGTTACTCCAAAGTTATTTCAATGTTTTACTCTACAAAAATTAGCAGTAAGTTTGAAATTCAGATAGCTTGTTGTTTCGACACCATTTTTGTGCTTTTCTACCAACCAGCTAAAATTTGAACAACCTACTGTTCCATTATTGTCTCTGCATTTTCACAGTGTGCTAAACATGGGAGGAAGATCAATTCCTAGGGAGCCACAGGTGTTGATAGTTTCTGATGCTGCACGAGAGATCCTAGCAAGGGCAGGATGGCTAGTTTATCTTAATCGCATACAACAACCCAATGAAACGATGGCAATTAAGTTTTTACAGAACCTGCATGAACATTATTCCATGGTGAGAGGGAGATAGATAGCAGTCACTAATGACATAATTATAGAAGTTTTAGGACTGCTGGCCATGGGACTTGTGTGGACTCTGGAAAAGGTGATAGTGTAGGACGCCATGAAAATCTTCCAGGATGAAGGGTAGGACCTGACTGTAAAAGGGAAGGGAGTTTTACCAGCAACCTTGGGAGAGCCATGGGTGGAATTGGTGAGAATTATCTAGAGCTACATCACTGGTGATGGCAGGAAAGACATGGTAAGAGCACGACATCTTAAACTTTTAGTTGTGTCAAAGCAAAAGTGCACTGTAAATTTGCCTATGTTTTTAAATTCTTTATTGGATGATGTCACCTGAAGAATGAAGAAATTTCACCACTTAGAGTCGGTAGTAAGTCACCATGGCTTAATATGATTGATAGTCAGCCACAACCTTGCCCAACAATAGAACAGTTCGGAGGAACTGATTTTCGCAATAGACGAGGGACTGGCCTTGCCAACCCCAAAATGGAAACATGATACTGGTGCATCAAGCAGACCTCTGAAACGAAGGAAATCTGTTACATTCGCAAGAATCAGGGGAATGCTAAGGAATCACCAGGAAGACAGTGGTCAACCTGTAGAAATACACGATTCTAGAGACGAAGAACCCCCACAGTTGGAAGGTGGGGAGAACAAAAAAGATTTGGAGGAAAATGACAAGGAATCGGAGGAAAAGACTGAACAATCCGATCATGAGGAAAAGGAAGCAAAGAAACGCAGTGGAAGTCCACTACAAAACCCGCTGCAAGAAGATGAGTTGGCACAGATTCTGGCCAGTATGGGTGAATGGTGAGCTCCAGTATTGCAGTAATGATGCTACAACTCCTGGGACTCCCTTCTTTATTTTTATCAACCCGGTTGTTCGTAACAAACTTGGAAGCGACGATGCTATATGCACAAGTACTAGCTCTTGCCGCAGGCTGTCACTTGATCAGCTGGCACAAGTCCGGTAGCAGCTTAAGCCAACTTCTATGAGCTCTTAGAAGAAGCTTTTAACTGTGATGGATGAAAGCTAACTCAAAGGATACTAGTCTACCTGCAGAAGGAAGCTGAAAGCTAAAAAGAAATGCAAACCCTAGCAAACCCTAGTTTTACCGATTAACCCTACCGGTGCAAGAAAAGAGATAAGAGCTATAGAAATGGATGCGATTGATTCTTGAAGAGGTAAAATGCATGTGACTAAGCTACTTCTAAGGTGTAATTTGAAAATAACATCTTTTTTGTATTTTTGAGTAATTTTGCAGAATTATTACGCATGTGCTTTAATTGTTTTTGGTTGTGCAGAGGTTGATTGGCAAAAGGAAATGGAGTGGGCACTTGCAGGAGGTTGGGAAGGTGAGAAGAGGGCCTAAGGGGTCCCTAGCACCTTTGCATAGAATTTCACAGTGTTCAGATATCGAAAAACGGCTCACGTGAACTTCTACAGGAAGTCTATAGGGGTTCTACAAGAAGAGCCGAGAGAGGATTTTAGCGGGTTGATGGAGGAAAAATGGTGGGGAAGTGAAAAAAAAGGATGGATGAGGATTTGAAAAGGTCTAGGACCTGGTAAAGGAAGCTAAGGAGTGATGAAGGTGGTTGGATTTGTTCAAGGATGGGTAGAGCAGTGTTGCACAAAAATGTGGAAATTAGGTCAAGTTAGAAAAGTGTGGTGAATGAAGGGAAGGAATCTGGAATTAGGGGTTGGAGTAGGTGGTATGATGGAATAAGGATAGACAAGGAGGTATTACAGATGCTCTGCACACTATTTCTCAAAACTAATCGAAGAAAGGCTAGAAAAACCAGAGATCTATCTACTTTGACCTAATCTGACCTAGAAACCAGAAACATGATGAGTAGAAGTTTATACACAGGAAATCATGCAATATAACTATGGAAACTAAGCAAGAATAGATCTAAACATGCAAGCACAACTGGTATCAACTTTTCCAACTAGAAATCTAACACTAGTAATTGCATTGAGAGGCAAAAACAATGTTTTTGTGGAAGCAAGGACGCCTTGGTGTCAGCTCATGGTCCCAAGGAGGGAGTGGTGAGATCAAGGGTTGATTGATGGCCTTTTTGAAGATCTTTTATGTTACCAAAATAATAGATCAACCTGAAGCAGAAAAAGCTATCTTAATCATCAAAAACAAACTAAGTAACAAAGCAAGATCTTAACCTAAATAGCATAAATTATTCTATGAATGCAAAGAAAACACATAATAGTACACAAAGGAGGTACTGGAACTTGGGTTTTGCCCAACCCCATGAGCTACAGCCTCCTGAGAAAAGCTAAGAGCTGGTGCAAAGTGAAATTTATCTCCATTACTCAAAAAATAACCATGTCACAAAAATGTTTACGGCAAAAGCTCGAAAATGAGCTGAAAGGTAGAGTAGCACTAAAGTGTGAAATACAAATGTTCAAGAACTAAACTACCAAGGCTTGAAGCCCTCCTAATTATGCACAACGAGGACATCCAACAACCCTCCTTAACTTTAGGGGCTTGGCTACTCAAAACTGCAAGTAATCAGCCACTTCATAAAAGCTCCTCGACTGCCCTTGGAAATCATCTGCAAATAGCACGTATTAGACTTCATGGTCAAATGACTATTCTCATTCATTCAATTAACATAAATATACTCAAAAGCATGCATAAACTATGAAGAATGGTGGATTAATTGAGAATAGTAGGTAAAATGAGCCCAATAAGTTACCCATTTTTTGGGCTCATCATCACCCCTTGCTAAATGTGTTGCTCATCCTTTGAGCAACTAATCCAACTCATCATCTTTGATTGCTTTGATTGCCTCTCTAACATCCCAGGCTTCCGAGGTGATGTCCTCCTCTCGGTCATGAAACCCTACTTTTCTCTCTACTTCCTCCCAATGTCTATGCTTCTCTTCTTCTTTGACCCCTTCCAGCAGTCCTAAGCTCTTTGCATGTCTCCTCTGCCATCCTTTGTTGTCCTTGTCTCTAGAGTATGTCTTCCAGAGGGATCAGCTGCTATAGGATTCCTGTAGGATGTTGTGTAGCTGCTTCTCCTCATGGAATGCAAGCTAAAATGAGCAGGGCTATATTGCTAACAAGGGTCTCGGCTAATGAGGAGTCTAGATGGAGGGTGACAGGTATGGTGAGTGAGAAACTGCTGCTTGATTTGTCAATAGAAGTTTTTGCTGGCAGTATGAAGAAAACAAGGTTTTCTGTGTGTGATTGTGCAGGAACAAATAAGAGGATGAGTGAAACAAAGGTGTAAAGAGATGGAAGATGGTGACATATGGTAGTAGACAGAAACCGGGATATTTGCAGGCCTCATAGGTAGATTCCCAACCTTTGGATTCTCTTCTGAGATCAATTCTAGCTTGTCTGTAGGTTCTATAGGATCTTCCTGTAGAAGACATAGAACTTCCCGTACAAGTTGAAATCTTAACACGATTGAGGTTATATCTTAGGAAAGGGTAGTCGTCATGGAGGAATTGATTGTGAGGGATGCTCATAGGCTGGTGATGACCCCTGTCTTCGTTTTGTGTGATCCTCCTAGCCTGCAATGTACTTCCTGCAACTTGCAATTATTCAATAGAGATTAGGTTTATTTTCTATTTTTTCTTCTTCTTTTTTTTTTTTTTTGAGACAGCTAGGGCGCCTCCAAGAGGTTTTCACCCTCACTGTCTACCTTGGGTGCCTCCAAGACGTTTTCAGCCAAGGATCTTTTTATTTTTTCTATTTTTTCTTTTTTAATCTTTTATGCTCAAGATGGGGGTGGAGTGGAGATAGGGGCCTTCTCCACTACCAGCACTGATTTATCCATAGTTTCAATAAACTCCTGCTTAGAAAGGGGCTTCCTATAGATTTTCAATCGATGCCCATTGACAAGCATGGGGATGGCTTCTTCATCAATGGTCCTGATAAGGAGTGAACCATTGTCATTGCATTTCTCCACTGTATATGGTTCCAGCCATCTTGTCCTCAGTGTCCCTTTGAAATCCTTGTATCTCGAGTCATATAATAGTGCCCAATCTCCTAGCTAAAATTGCTTTTCGTTAAGGTGTCGGTCATGCCATATCTTTCTTTGGAGTTGGACCACCTCTGAGTGGAGGAGGACCTACATTCTCTGTTCATCTAATCCAATCAGTTGTAGTAATCTTTCCTGTTGTCCGTGGCTGAGATCTAGGTCCAGCTGAGCTACCAACCTCAATGTTTTGTATTCCTATGGACAACAAAGCCTTATTTCCGTAGACCAGCTCGTAAGGTGTGAAACTTGTTGTAGTTTTCTAAGTGGTCTTATAGGCCCAGGTGGCCTCAACCAAGCGATCTGCCCAATATTTTCTGCTGCTGCTCACCACTTTAGTCAAAATCTCTTCCAAAGCTCTATTAGTGACTTCCACCTGCCCATTTGCTTGCAGATGATAAGGGGTAGAAGTTTTGTGCTTAATCTTGTGATGAGCAAGTAGGTCTTCATTCAAGTTAGAGGTAAATTGACTTCCTTGATCTATGACTAATTCTCTTGGGTAGCCAAACTTGTAGAAGATATTTTCCCTCAAAAAATCAGCCATGTTTTCTTCTGTTGTTGCCTTTATTGCCTTTGTTTCTGCCCACTTTGTCAGGTAGTCCGTGCACACAATGATGTAAGACTTTTGTTTTGAAGGAGGGTTGATAGGACCCACAAAGTCCATGTCCCACTTTTTAAATGGCTCGAAAGTCACTTGAGGTTGGAGGGGCATTTCATCCCTTGGAGTTGGTTTCCCCATCCTTTGACATTGGTCACATTGGCTGATGTGTCTTCTGACATCTTGATGAAGAGTGGGACAATAGTAGCCTGCCTGTAGAATTTTGAAGGCGGACCTTTTTGTTGCAAAGTGGCCTCCACAAGGTCCATCATGATAGGTTAGGACGATGTCAAAAACTTCCTCCTGCCTGACACAACACCTCAAAATCTGATCTGGTCCAAGTTTAAAAGGTTGCCCCCAATCCAAGTGAATGGGGCACTTTTCCTCATGATCTTTCTCTTCTCTTTTGAGGATAGGTGTGACAGGAACTGTGCTAAAACCAAGTAATTTTCTATGTCATCAAACCATAGAGAGAGTACTGAAATAGCAAATAGGTGTTCATCTAGCATTTGATCATCCACCGTCCCTTATTCACCTGTAGGAAAATCTAGTCTAGACATAAAATCAACAACAACATTTTCCTTTCCTGGCTTATGAATAATGGTCAAATAAAATTGCTACAATAAAAGAAACCATCTAATGATACGAGCATTTACATCAATTTTATTCATCAAATACCTAATTGTAGCATGATTAGTGTATACGAATGTTTGATAACCAGTGATGCAGTGTCTGAACTTGTTTAGGGAATGGACCACAGCTAGGAGCTCTTTCTTGGTTACAATATAGTTTAACTCTTCCTTAGTCAAGTTTTTGCTGACAAAGTATATGGCATACGGTAGCTTCCCCTCAACCTATCCTAAGGCTACTCCTATGGTTTTGTTCGAGGCAGCAGTATGGATGTGGAAAGGTAGGGCTCAGTTTGGACCTCTCAAGATTGGGGCAGTTACCGGCTTATCTTTCAACTCATCCAAAGCCTCTTGACAGTTGTTAGTCCATATAAACTCAACATCTTTCCTGAAAAGACCAAACAATGGAGAGGTTAGCTTACTGAAATATTTAATGAACCTTCTATAATATTATCTTTCTAAGCCTAGAAAACTCCGAAAATCTCTTACCTTTTGAGGAGGTGGAACCTTTTGGATGATAGCAATTTTGTCGGGATCCACCTGTAATCCTTGTTGAGAAATTGTATGACCTAGCACGGTCCCTTTAGTCATCAGCAATTCACATTTTTCAGGACTGAGGGACAGGTTCATTTCAATACACTTGGTTAAAACTTTTCCCAGGTTAGTCAATGCTTCTTGGAAGTTGGACCCATAAGGAGTAAAGTCATCCATATAGATTTCCACTGAATCATGAACTAGCTCAGCAAATATGCTCAAGACTACTCTTTGGAAAGTGATAGGAGCATTGCATAACCCAAAGAGAAGGACCCCGTAGGCAAAGGTACCCCATGGAAAAGTGAAAGTGGTCTTATCTTGGTCTTACGGGCTAATTTGGATCTGATTATACCCACTAAACCCATCTAGGAAAGAAAAAACGTCTTCCCTACCAATCCATCTAACACTTGATCTATGAAAGGTAAAGGGAAATGGTCCTTCTTGGTGGCTTTGTTAAGTTCTCGATAATCTACACAGATTCTCCACTTCCAGTTTTTCTTGGGCACAAGAACCAGAGGAGAAACCCACTCACTATCAGAGATGGGGTAGACGAATCCTGCATCCAACAACTTTTGCAATTCTTATTTGACCTTAAGGACTGGATTTATTCTCCTCTGAGACTGCCTGACCGGTTTACAATCCTCTTTAATGTAAATGTGATCAGTACAGATCGAAGGGTGGACTCCTTTCATCTCCATATAGCTCCAAGTGAAAGCATCCAAATGGCAGTTCAATAAGCTAAACAGCTCCTTCTCCTAAGAAGGGGATAGGGATGAGTTGATCTTCAAGGTTTTTTCAGGGCCAAATTCCACATTCTTAACTCTACAAGAGGTCAGATCAGCCACACAGAGGTCCACTAAAGCACTGTCTTGGGTACCTTCCACCAACTCCTCTAATGGCAGCACACTAGGAGGTGGATTTTGAATCAAATTCTCAATCAGGGCATCCTCAGTTTGAGGACCTTTCCTGGTGGCTTCCACTGTGCACACTAGTGCAAATTATACTTCATCCTCATCTTCCTCCTCCAACCAAAGAGGTAAGTCATGTTCTAGCAGAGGTTGGGCAGGAGGATATAGGACTAGCTGTTTGGACATAGGCCCATTCTTGATGGTCATGCTCCCATCTCGACAACTAATGTAAGCATCCCCAGTAGCTAACCAAGGCCTTCCTAAAATGAGGGGGTATCTAGTGAGTTTTGCCTTTGGCTGAAGGACCAAGAAGTCTGCAGGATATTCCCAAGAATCAAGAGAGACCATGACATCTTCCACAATCTCTTCGGGAGTCACGATGGAGGGGTCTGCTAACTGTAGGACTGTCGAGGTCTTTCTTAGGGAACTCTGAAGGTTCAGTTTGAGCATAGTGTCCCTGGTCATCACATTAATGGCAACCTCCAGATAAATTAGGGTGTGGGGGATTATAGTGCCATTGATGTCGACATCAACTACAAGACTCCCAGGGTCCAAATATTTTGGACAGATTACTTATCCCAACATTAGATCAAACAATTGTCTTATGATGTTGATAGTTGGGGAATCTCTCTTGCACCTACCTGGGTGCTGGAAACACTTCTCTTTGATCAATTTGTTGTAGATTGGTACATCTTTGATGGCCTAGAGAAGTGGTATTTTTACACACAACTGCTTAAGTTCTCCTAGAAGTTCAGTCTCCTTTTGGTTTGGTTGCGTGGTTACAGTTAGTCTCTCAGGGAAGGGTGGACTCGCTTTGGGTTCACTTTCTTGTTTCTCTTCATCATCCTCCTTAGAAGGAGGTTGACTATCTGGGAGGACCTTCCCAAATTATAGGTTGATCTCCTGAATCTCCATAGCATAGGTAGGGCATGTTGTCTTTCCAGTATATACCTGTTGGGCCTGTCTGTTGTTGGGGTTCAAGTTCAGTTGAGCAGGCATCTCGGGTTGTCTTGGAGGAGCAGTAGGTAATGGTTGTGTTTGAGCAAGTGGTGGAGGCAAAATAGTGGGAGGAGATTTGTATTGGGGCCTCCACCCCTGCTGAGGTGCATTCCTCTGAGGTTGTGGCTGAACATGAGAATGAAATGAATGAGCAACATGTTGAGTAGGTATTGAGATGGATAAGACGAAGGAGGGGGTGCGGACTAGAAAGGATGAGTAGGGGGACCCTAAGAAGGTATATGAGTGGATTGGATGGGGTTGTAATAAGTTTGGGATGTCCCTTGCATCCCCTACTGGTAAGGTCTGAATCCATGCGACCTCCTTTGGTTGAGGAAGTAGAGTGGTTCAGTGGCTCCTTCAACCCCTTGGTACATAGCTTTAAGTCCGGGTAAGGTTGGGCACTGGTTTGGAGGGTGGTCTTCCTCATAAACGAAACATACCTCTACTGAGTGCAATGGACACTCGTTCTTAGGATGATTCTTGTGCATTTGGGACAAAAGATGGCCAAAGCCCTCTCAGCTTCCTCTTTCTTCTGTTGGATTCGGAAAGTATCCAGTTGCATGGAAATGGTCTATCTCACCTCACTTTTAATGTCTTCCATCTTATTTGTAAACTCATGTTTGGAGAAGGTGGAACTAGCTGAAAGTTGATTCCCCCTACCTCTTTTCTGAGCTACCCTAGAATGGTTTCTAAACACAGTCTTTATGTCATCATAAGGTAGTTGGTAGATGTCTCCCCTAGCTAGCAAATGGAGGGTATTTAGAAGGTCTTCTGGGACTCCTCAGAGTAGAACTAGCTTTAGAGATTCAGGATGAAGTGTGCACCTGACCCTTTTATAACTAAGTTGGAACCTTTCTTCATGGTCCTCTAAAAATTCATAACTTCCCATGGTCATCCAATAGATTTCTCCCTTCGTTTCCCTTGACCTACAGTAGTCTCGGTATTTGTTGTTAAAGGCTTGCTGCCTTTGAGCCCAAGTTGTGATACTATTTCTAGGTAACCCCAAGAACCAGCGTAGTGCTCCATCCTTGAGGGTAGAGGGAAAGAGTTTCAACTTTTGTTGATCTTCTGCATAGTCATAAGTTTGACAAAGGACAACAAACTCAAACAACAAGGTATTAGGGTCTTCAGTGGTCAATCCATGGAAGTGAGGTAAGGCTGAGGGACTTATGTTTTTCATTTTTGTGTCCCTGTTGGTCTCTCGGATGGGAAAGGCACCTTCTATTCTCTCCTCATCTCCTATATCGTTTTTGTGTTCAACCATGGTCTCAGGAGGAATGTTTTCTTGCTCTTCTTCTGCTATAGGATCTTCGTATATCTCTGGAGGTTCACCTATATGTTCTTCTGGATCACTGCCATCGAAGAAGAGAGAAGGGTGGCTCAGTGATGTGGTAGGGGTGTTGGGTAAGAATTTTCCTGTATTGTCTCCGTTCCTACGAGGCATGAAATGAAATATTTTTGGTTGATTTTTGTGTTTTTTCTGCTTGTACCTACAAAACTGAAATAGATTGAACTGCAACTATCTAGAATCTATCTTGCTCAAATGAAAATGCAGAATTCAAATGAAAGTAGGATAGGGCTGATCTATTTTGCTGAAATGAAATTGCAGAATTGGAATGAAAGCAGGAAATGACTAATCTATGTTGCTGAAATGAAATTGCAGAATTGAAATGCTAATCTATGCTTACAAAATTGAAATTGCATAATTGAAATGCTAATCTACGCTTGCAGAATTGAAATGCTAATCTATGAAAGTGAGAAATATCTAATCTATGCTTGCTGAAATGAAATGAAAGCAGGAAATGTCTAATCTACTTTTGCAGAAATAAACTACTTAGCAGAATGTTGCAGTAGAAAGTAGAAGAAAAGCAGCAATCACAAATACTCTGACACTTCCTCGGCAATCGCACCAAAAAGATGGTGAGCTCCAATATTGCAGAAATGATGCTGCAATTCTTGGTACTCCATTCTTTACTTTTATCAACCGGGTTGTTCGTAACAAACTTGGAAGTGACAGTGCTATATGCACAAGTACTAGCTCTTGCCGCAGGCTGTCACATGATCAGCTGGCACAAGTCCGCTAGGAGCTTAAGCCAACTTTTATGAGCTCCAAGAAGAAGCTTTTAACTGTGATGGATGAAATCTAACTCAAAGGAGTCTAGTCTACTTGCAGAAAGAAGCTAAAAGCTGAAAAGAAACACAAACCCTAGTTTTACCAACTAACCCTACTAGTGCAAGAAAAGAGATGTGACCTGTAGAAATGGATGTCATTGATTCTTGAAGAGGTTAAATGCATGTGACTAAGCTACTTTTGATGTGGAATCTGAAAAGAACATCTTTTTTGTATTTTTGAGTAATTTTGCAGAATTATTATGCACGTGCTTTAAATGTTTTTGGCTGTGCAAAGGTTGATTGGAGAAAGGAAATGGAGTTGGCACTTGCAGGAGGTTGGGAAGGTGATAAGAGGGCCTAAGGGGTCCCTAGCACCTTTTGAGAGAGTTTCACAATGTTCAGATCTCGAAAAACTACTAACGTGAACTTCTACAGGAAGCCTGCAGGGGTTCTACAGGATGTTCTCCAGGAAGAGCCGAGAGAGGGTTTTAGCAGGTTGATGGAAGAAAAATGGTGGGGAAGTGAAAATGGGGGATGGATGAGGATGTGAAGAGGTCTAGGATCTGGTAAAGGAAGCTAAGGAGTGATGAAGGTGGTTGGATTTGTTCAAGGATGGGTAGAGTAGTGTTGCACAAAAATGTGGAAATTAGGTCAAGTTGGAAAAGTGTGGCGAATGAAGGGAAGGAATCTGGAATTAGATGTTGGAGCAGGTGGTATGATGGAGGAAGGATATACAGGGAGGTATTACATATGCTCTACACACTATTTCTCAAAACTGATCGAAGAAAGACTAAAAAACTAGAGATTTATCTACTTTGACCCAATCTAACCTAGAAACGAGAAACATGATGAGCAGAAGATTATAGATAGGAAATCATGCAAGATAACTATGGAAACTAAGTAAGAACAGATCTAAACATGCAAGCACAACTGGTATCAACTTTTCCAACTAGAAATCTAACACTAGCAATTGCATTGAGAGGTAAAAAGAGTGATTTTGTGGCAGCAACGATGCCTTGGTCTCAACTCATGGTCCCAAGGAGGGAGAGGTGAGATAAAGGGTTGCTTGATGGCCTTTTTGAATATTTTTTCTATCACCAACCTACCAAATCAACCTGAAGCAGAAAAAGCTATCTTAATCATAAAAAATAACCTAAGTAACAAAGCAAGATCTTAACCTAAATAGCAGAAATTATTCTATGAATGCAAAGAAAACACATAATAGTACACAAAGGAGGTACTAGCACTTGGGTTGGGCCCAACCCCAAGAGCTATAGCCTCCTGAGAAAAGCTCAGAGCTAGTGCAAAGTGAAATTTATCTCCATTACTCAAAAAATAACCATGTCACAAAATTTACAACAAAAGCTCGAAGATGAGCTGAAAGGTAGAGGAGCACTAAAGTGTGAAATACAATTGTTCAAGAGCTAAACTACCAAGGCTTGAAGCCCTCCTACTTATGCACCATGAGGACCTCCAATAGCCCTCCTTAACTTCAGGGGCTTGGCTGCTCAAAACTACCAGTAATTAGCCACTTCACGAAAGCTGCTCGGCTTCCCTTGGAAATCATCTTTGGTGGGCTGTTGAACTCTAAGCTGATGGTGGAGAACTTGAAGAAGGGGCCATTTAGTGTAAGAGACACCCTTCCTACTAATCCTCAGCCTTGTTCCCTCATATTTTGCTATCAACTGGCTCATAAATGCTTGACCTTGGTCCAAAAGATGTCCAAAAATCTGCAAGTAACACGTATTAGACTTCATGGTCAAGTGACTATTCTCATTCATTCAATTAACATAAATAAACTCCAAAGCATGCATAAACTATGAATAATGGTGGATTAATCGATAATAATAGGAAAAATGAGCCCAATAAGTTACCCATTTTTGGGGCTCATCAACGAATATGCCCAGGCTCATAGCCCACTTAACCCCCACATCAAAGAAGGACCACAGGAGCACTTTGTTCGTGACAAAAGTGTATCTAAAGAAATATGTGATGAAGAAGAAGGATCGTAGGAGCTCTCTGTTAATGACAAAAGTGCATCCAAGGAACTGTGTCACTCTGCTCATGATGAGAGTGTATCTGGGAAGAAGAATGATGAAGGAGAAGAGGGTCACTCTACTCATGATGAGAGTGTATCCGGGAAAGAGAATGATGCAGGAGAAGAGGAACAACCTGTTCCTAGTCAAAATACACGAGAAGAAATTCATGATGAAGAGGAGGTAGAGGAAGAAGCTACTCAGGAAATAGGAGAGCAAGATAGGGTTTCTACCCCTGAACAAGTGGATCAGCATAGCACTGAAGAAGTGCCCCAAGGAGAAAATAAGGAAATTGGCCAAGATGAAGCCACAACACTTGAGGTACAATGTCCAGGACCGAGTAAACAAATGACTATTCCTTCTAGGAAAACAAAAGAAATTAGAAGATTGCAAAAGGAACAACAAATATTGCTTAGCGTGATTAAGCAACTTTGACAGTAGATAAGGGTTTTGAAAATGGGAAAGAAGACAAAAGTGAACTCTGTGGTAAAGCATACAACCGCTCAAACAAAACCCCTTAAGAAAAAGATCTATAAGACTCACGTCTAGCCTACCATTCAAAAATGAAAGGAACGACACCCGAATGTTGCCCATGTCGAAGTACAAACAGATGACATATCGGCTTGTGATAAAGAAATTCAGACAGAGGCACAATGCTCTAAGGAAATTCGAACCATAAATATGAGACGATGTAAAAAGAAGATTCAAGTAAATCTCCCGCTTGCAACTACTATGTGGGATAGTGACCTGAGGACAGTAACTCTACGAAAGGATTTGGTGCAAACCCAGCAAGCAGTAGAGAAACTTACAAAGCAGACTGTCTCTCGAGAAAAGTATGAAAAATTATAACAGCAGCTTAGGGATGTTAACTTATCTGAAAGCTAGGCATTCGAAGGATGGAAAAAGGAAGAAGAAAGAGTCAAAAAGTTAACTCATAGACTAGATATAGTCATCAAACAAATTGATACCCTATGCTCTTTGTACACTGACGTTCTAGCGTGCAGGGCACCTGCTAGGAATTATGCTTGTTTTTAATGGAAATATATTTACAATTGAAAATCAAAGTTGTCAAAGCTGGAGTCCATATAGAAATAAACACTATTGATGACTTCATAAACTTTGTAAGCACTATGGGGAGAAATTTCAGCGACTGTTATGTGAATTCTATTTTCACAATCTTGTATTAGATGGAGAAATAGATCAGAACCTTGGCCCTTTTGTGGGTGATGTCCAACTGCAAGCATTTATTTCTTTTGGTGTTAATCAAATAAAGTGGCTTAAAGCCTATAATGTGTTTCAAAGACAGGAAAATGAATTAGACTTATGGGTGAGAGGAGAACCTAGAGACCCACAGCAATTATGGAATAAACATAGGAACCTAATGAGAACTCAAGAAGTGAACAAAGCATTGATACCTGTCCACACAGCAGTCATATGGCAAGGGATAGAATATTTCTTTACCATCAAAGCCCTTGCCATAGAAACAGCCAAGTTTCGATATCAGACTTCTAATCCGAACATCCAAAACTGAGAACCATTTAATTATGAGAACTTTAAGCTAGCTACTAACTGCCTGGGACTCTATGGTGACCTCGTTTTGAGAGAAGGACCATCTTGGTTAGACTGTAGATTCAGAAGTTGAATTATTTGGCACCCTGCACTAGGATATCAGGCCTTATATGAAATTCCTAAAGGATAGACAAGACATTTCTTTGAATTCCTAGCTAGCAATCATGGTTGTAGACCACCTCATGAGATCCCTTCTCTAGCCTATTCCCTCACTGCCTTGCATGTCAATTATAATGTTTTCATGAGGGCATGAAAAACGGTAAGCATGGGGTTGTGTTGAGCACTAGAGAAGAAATGTAATTACCACTCATTTTGTCATCTTTTCCTTGAACTCATAAATTCTTTACATTATTAAATAACTATATGTTGAAAGATTATGATAAAATCTAGAAGATGTGTATGCAATGTAAAATGACTAATAATTACTCTTTTCCTATGCAGAAAAAGGAGAAAACAGAAGATTGTTGTTCTAAAGGAAAAGGAAAGACAAGGTTAACTGTTGTCCTTTTCGTAGGGAACCATATCCAAACAAGGCAATCTAAACTGGAGTGTATAATCCAGGAAATGGGAGAGGAGATATCGAATCGATGCAAGAGAACAAGAAGATAACTGAGAACTAACAGTATGGAAAATCCCTCAGGATCCTCTGATCCTGAGGGATCACCACCTTAATGATTCTTTGTATCATTGATATCTCTGCTCGACTGCTATAAGAAGAGGTAGCAATGCTAGCACAAGGAACGAGACTATTGTGGTTTTTGTGAAACTTGTTGTTGTAATTGGAACTTTGATCATCGACTCTCTCTAAGAGCAATTACTGTAACTTTGTTTTGATGCATAATATATAAACTTTGGTTGCTGATGCGTCTTTGATTCTAGAGTAATATGAAGCAGTGTATCCCTGGAGGCTAAGGGCTCGGCCCTGGTGGATCACTTGCTCCTCTACCATTGTTTTCTAATTCATGTGTGGTTTGATTTCTTTTATCCGCTCTGTTCAGTAATCTAATGCTACTTACTATTTTACATATCAGTTCTGTTATATTTCGTCTACTTGAATAAGTAATGTTATTCTCTGCAACAGGAATGTTATGCTTTTAATTCTAACTTTATATCACATCGGGGTTCCTTTAAACAACTGATATTATCATATAACATTGTTGTTCCTTGTAGATTGCCATTGATGTTCAATTACAAAGTAACAGTGTTGTATATTTGTAAATCGGTATTATTGTGTATTTATCTATGGCTTACTTTTAAATGTGATTACTATTCATTTGGGATTTTTGTTCCATCATGATCACAACTGTTGTTCCTTTATAACCGTGATTCATACTTGTTATATCGGAGGTCAGATTGTTGTTCCTGTTTAATATAGGAGTGATGTGTGTAATATTCGATTGGGTTTTTTCGTGTATTTACATTCGGTTGAAGTTGTTGTTCAATATTTCATTTCTGTTAGTTTACTGTCCGATTTCCATTTGCTATTCAAATCATTTCTAAAGTAAAGATTGTTTCTCAATTCCTGTAGGATACAATTATTGCTTCATTCATTTCTGTAGGTTGAGGCTTTGCTATTCAATCCTGTTAGATAGATTAGTCGCTATTCCATTTCCTGTCATTTGAATTACCATTGCTTTGGTGTGTAGAATGATTTGAAACCGTAGTGAACATTGACATATGTTGTCCAGTTCCCAGGTTGATGATCTTTTCCTTGAATGTTTTTTTAATTGCATTAGTTTACAAAGGGAAGGGTTACCGTTACTATACCCTTGACTGATAAATTGTTGTAGCTTTTTGAGTGCATGATTTGAGTTTTAAGTTTCTTTCTGAAAGTAGATTTTATTGCAAGCATCCATTTATTATTGTATTTAAAGAACTATACTACTAGCATTACTTTGACAAATGACTGCCTCAAACTAAGTACACTCTTTGAGATAACAAATCATTCTCGGATTGATAATTAATTTAGGGTAAATAGGAGTGAAAAAGACCCTTTTCACTACTCGACAGTACATATAGGTTTAGAATCTTCCATGACATACTTTTTCAAGATCTGTTTGAGATATTTGTTTTATGAAAGAAAAATACCATCTTTATTTTGTTGAACTTGTAGGCCAAGAAAATAGGTAAGTTCATGAAACAAGGACATTTCAAATTCTTGTTGCATTACTTAAGCAAAATTTTGACTTATGGATTATTCATTACTACCAAAAATGATATCATCAACATAAACAACAATTATGAGCAATTTATTAGTGTCAATCTTTGTATATAAATTGCTATTTGTGGACTCTTTTGAAAAACCCTTTTGGTGTAGATATTTGTCAAGGCGGTGATTCGAGGCCCTTAGAGCTTGTTTTAGACCACAGAGAGATTTTCTGAGTCTGCATACAAGTTTTGCATCATTTCCAAGAAAGAATCCTTCTCATTGTTCAATATAGACTTCTTCTTCTAAATCTCCATTAAGGAAAACATATTTTACATCCATTTGGTGTACCTTGAATTTCTGAAAGCTAGAAAGAACAAGAAATATCCTTATGGATTTAAGTCTAGCAATAGGTGAAAAAATTTCTTCAAAATCAATACCTTCTTTTTGAGCATACCCTTTACAAACAAGTTTGGCCTTGTTTCTAATAAATTCTCCATTTTCATTCAACTTGTTTTTGAATATCCATTTAGTTCCTATGATATTTGTATCATGAGGTCTAAGAACTAATTCCTAAGTATTATTCTTTTCAATTTGATCAAGTTCTTCATTCATGGCCTTGACCCAACATTCATCTTTGCATGCTTCATTTACATTTTGAGGTTCGGTGGAGGATAGTAATGCTAGATAGCTTGAGGTTTCTGTAATATTTCTTCTTGTCTGTACACCTGCCTCTTTTTCCCCTAAAATTTGAGTTTCTGGATGATGTCTCTGAACATACCTAGACAGAGTCTTTTCTTATACCGTTATCTCTTCTTCTGGTGCTTCATTGGTTTCTTCTTCAGAATCATTGTGATTTGTTGTGGGAAAATAATCCCCATCTTCTTCATTGTCATAATCTTTGATTTTTATCTATTTTGGATTTTTGCATGCTTCATCAACTACAACATAAATACTTTCAACAATTGTCCCAAATCTTTTATTATAACATTTATATCCTTTACTTTGGGAAGAGTAACCAAGAAGAATACCTTCATTTGCTATGGGCTCAAACTTACCAAGTTTTTCATCAATCCTTTTGATATAACATTTGCTTCCAAAAACTTTAAAGTATTTTATAGTAGGATTCTTACCATACCAAAGTTCATGTGGAGTTTGAGTGTTGTTTACTCGAACATTTGCTTGGTTGAGAATAGTTATGGCAGCGAATGCAGCTTCACCCAAGAAGGTTGTAGGAGTTCCAGATTCATTTATCATAGCTCGAACCATTTGTTGAATCGTTTTGTTCATCCTTTCTACCACTCCATTTTTGTTGTGGAGTCCTTGCTATGGAGAACTGCCTTTTTATTCCATGTTGTTCACAAAAGTAAAAGCATTCATCCAAGGTAAATTCCCCTCCTTGATCATACCTGAGGCACTTGATTTTGTGATCTGATTCATTTTCAACCAAAGATTTAAAGGATTTGAACTTTTCAAATGCTTCATCTTTATGCTTTAGAATACCTATCCAACACATTCTAGAAAAATCATCAATGAAAAAAATGAAGTATTCTTCTCCACGAGGTGACTTTTTCCTTGATGGTCCACATAAATCAGTATGAACAAGTTCAAGAGGCTTACTAGCTAACCCTTCTTTTTCAATGAATTGTGATCTAATTTGCCTACAAAATTGACATGGTTTACATATTGTATTTTCAAGAATGATGATATCTGGAAGATCATGGACAACCTGGAATTTGCATGCTTTTCTTATTTGAGAAATGCTTAGATGTCCCAGTCTTCTATGCCATAGTCAATTTTCATCATTTTTTCTTAGATAGCACTATTTTTGTCCTACCTTGAGTATGTATAATTTATTTGGAGTTCTTGTACCTTTTATCACAGTTTCTCCTATATCAAGCTCACGAACAACACATACGTTTGATTGAAACACCATTTCATTTCCTTGATCACACCTTTGATTGACACTCAACAGGTTATTCTTTAGACCGTCTACATACATAACATTCACAACTTTAAGATTTTCTTTCAAGAAAATAGAGCCTTTACCTTTTATGACAGCAGGAGTGTCATTTCCAAATGAGACATTCTTTTCCTTTTCTAAGGCATTATATGAGTGAAGGTTTCCTTTGTCACCTGTCATGTGTTTTTAGCATCCTTTGTCGATGTACCACTGATTTTCTTGTCCTTTTCCATATAAGGCTATACCACATATTTTTGTTTGATTTTCTTCCATTCTCCATATCTTTGGATTCAATGGAGTTTTCTCCTTTATATATGTTTGCTAAAATTTGCTCCTGCATTCAGATTCTTCATGGCGAAAGTTGTAACAGATTGAGCATTCTATTTCATTTTCAAGAAGAGAAAAGTTATTATAGGAACTTTTCTTGATCCCTGTCACATTCCTTTGATTTCATGCTTCTCTAGTCATGATAGTTTTATAAGAAACACATTGAGTAGCTTTGTGTCCAAAATTATGACATGAGAAACATTGACCATTAAATAATTTCCTTCGATTATCGAATCTATTGATCTGGTGACTGTATTTTCTATTGATATTCATCTTTGAAGTGAATTGAGCATGATTTACCGGAGTTTGGTTGTGGTTTTTGTTCATCCTTGAAGCAAATTTAGTGTGTTTTACCTGGTGATCTGCTTTATGGCTTTGCTAACGATTGTCATACTATTCATTGTTCTTGGCTACATCAAGATAGCTTTTAGTGGAGGTTGACAGCTTCTGTGATTGAGATGCTTCCTCAGTATATCCAAGACCTATCTTTATCAGAGGAGAATGTTCACTTTGATAATTTCATTTAAGGTTTCTAATCCTTTAGCAAATCTAAGATTGAGAGATTCTTTTTCTCAAGATCCTTTCTTAAACCCACAATTTCACATTCTAGTTTTTCATTGTGTTTTTCTTTCTCAGCAAATTGGTATGTCAAGGTATCTATAATCATATTATTTTCTTCTAAATAGATTTTGAGTTTAGATATTTCTTCATGAAGGTCATCTTCTTCTAAAGCATCCCAAAAATTATCATTGTCATACGCCATTAGAAGTCTATAGTCATTACTATTTTCATCTTCATTACTATTTCATAAGCCATCGCTATTTTCATGAGTATAGTAACTCTTTTTACTTACACTTTGTTTTCTATTCCATTTTGCAGATTCCTGCCCTTTATCATATTTATCTTTATGAGGACATTTGGCAGCATAATGACTGACTCTGCCTTAGGCAAAAAATTTGAAAGGTAGTTTACCTGTAAATCTTCCGGAACTCCGTTGAAGCTTCTTGACAAAGTTTACTTCATCTTATTCTTATGAAATATGTCATGATTCATTGATTTCTTCCTTTCCTTTTGTTGAAGCTTTAAATGCGGCTTCTCTCATATTTGATGGGCCTTCTTTTCTCATCTCAAAGGCAGTTAATATTTCATGCAGCTTTTTCATAGTGATAGTCTGTAGATCCTGTTTTTCTTCTATGGCAAATACTTTTGATTCAAATTTAGCAGACAAGGATCTTAAAACTTTCTCAACTAAGGTAACTTCCTTTATCTCTTCACCTAGATTCTTCATACAATTAATAACCTTATCTATACATAAGAAGTAACTAGCTATACTTTCATCATGTGTGCATCTTAAAAATTTCATATTGAATTATGAGAGTTTGCAGTTTAGCACGTTTTACCTGAAAGTCTCCTTTGTATCTTAGAACAATTTTGTCCCATATTCCTTTGGCTGATTTGAGATGCATAACTTTGGCAAACTATGATTGTGACAGACTTCCCAATAATGTATTGACAGCCCTGGCATTGGTTTCATATTGTTTTCTACCTGCCATATCTATAGAAATTGTTGATGGAAATGTATATCCTCCTTCCACGATTTCCTAGACATATGTTCCAAGTGATTGTAGATAGGTTGTGGTTCTTACCTTCTAATAAAAATGTTGCTCCCATCAAAGATTGGCAATTTGATGGATCCCACGCTTTCTTGATTACTCATGATGATGGATCTCCCTTCAAGAGATCAAGCTTCTTTTGAAAGGACCTGCTCCGATGCCAAATGTTGGAAATAATACTCAGAGGGGGGGTGAATCAATATTATCACATCAATCATTTAATTTCCCAAAAAAATTGTAAACACTACTTTAGCTAAGTGAACAAGCATGTATATGCGAGTCGACTTAAAGAAACCACCGTATGTCCAGAGAATTTTTTATTTACCCAATTTATCATGCATTGAAATTTAATCAGTATATAAGAGAATTATTAGATAGTGCAATAAAAGCGTAATAAAGCATTACACATAAGCAACACACATGAACACAAAGGTATAAGGTGGAAACCAAATGTGGGTGAAAACCACATGCTGCTGTCATCTCTGTTCTCTTTTGATAATAAGAAAATTTGCTTACAATCTTGTACTGGTGCAAACTTATACAAGTACGGAATCGCCTACCTGGAGAAGGTTACAACCTTCTCTCATTCTCCAGCTTCTATTGGAAGGGAGCTACAACCGCCTAACTCTTGTACTAGCCGATATGTTTACTAGTATGTAGGAGGTGACCTATAGAAGGCTACGACCTTCTTTCTTCTTCCAAGGACCAAGTTTCATAAATTTTCAGATTGGATCCATCAACTACATCATAACTACAATTCAATCATCATCTGCATCAACCAATCACTGACACTCAATCATCACTTTCTGTATCAACCACAACCGAATCAATCAATCACTTTTAAAACCCATTATTAAACCACAATCAATTTGATCATTTAGAATACTGTCACCAGAAACCAAACCAAAACCCTGAACTCTGCAACAGCAAACAGAAACAACTGAAACATCCTTTATAAGGTATACACTACTTTAATGTGTCGAACCTGCATGTATATGCACATTTCTCAAAGCCAACCAACATATACATCTCCAAATATTAATTCATAATTCTAGAGCTATTCTAGACTTCAATTATACCGAGATCATAATATTTACAGAATAACACTTGCATCAGTATACAGATCTAGACTATACATGATCAAACCACATATCGATAATTCATTTCAAGCCTTAAGATCCCAATCCATCATTAGATCTTATCCTTCATCAACCGCTAAGGTTCATCCTTGGTTCAGATCAAGCACAACACCATAAGCCAATAACTTGCATACTAGATCTCACGCTTCATCAGATATTCAATACTTGCCCACTTGGCCTAATGATATTCTCCTCCTTTTATAGTTTTAGGCCTTTCTCAATACCATGGACCAAAAGCACTTAGGACCAATACATTGGACCAAATACCTAGGGTCAGTACCTTGGACCATATATCTTGGACCAATACCATGGATCAAAATACCATGGACCAAATACCTCATACCAAAAACTTAGTTTCCCAAGGAATACACAGTTTTGCTTTTGTGAAAGTGTGTCCATACGTATACGCTACTTGTGGTCAGTGAACCTGCATGTATACACAGCTTGGTCAAGGTGAACATGTGTATACCTCTCTTTCTTCATTATGTGTAGTATAATCTGTAATTCTTTGTTGTTAACCTGTTGTATTGTGATCTTTCATATGAGTGAGATTCAATCAAGGACAACACTTGTATCATAATGCCAAAAATTAAATGCTTCCACTGTTCCATTAGCTTGTGGGTGATAAGCCATGATTTTCTAGTGATATCCTTGAAATTCCTTTGGCAACGCGGTGATTGTTTCATTCAGAAAGTGTGTACCACGATCGCTCATCAGAATCTTTGGACACCCAAATCATGCCAGTACATATTCAAAGAGGAACTTCGTAGCAGTCATGCCTGTGCAATCCTTCATAGGCTATACCTCTGCCCATCGAGTCAAATACTAAGTCATGATCATAATGTATCGTGCTCCTGTCTTCTTCCCTTGGGGCTAAATGGTTCCCACAAAATCTATCGCCGATTTCTCAAATGGTTGTAACTTCATTTGTGGGTTCAGAGGTAGCTCATATCTCCATGATGGCTTGCCAGTCCTTTGAAACACATCACACGCCTTGCAGTAAGCTTTTGAATCCTGATGGAGGGCTAGCCACCACAACCCTATGCCTAGAATCTTCTGTGCAATCGCCTTTCCTGCATAATGGCCTCCTGTGGCACTCCCATGAGCATCTGCAAGGATACTGCTCCTTTCAAACTTTGGTACATATCATCGTAATACTTCATCAGACCCCATTTTGTATAGATGTCTAACAATGACAGAAAATTATGCTACGCGTACTAATAACTCCCTTTTCTGCTGAATGGTGTAACCTTCTGGGGAAGTTCCTGTCGTTAGGTAGTGTATTATGTATTCAAAATGACCATATGCGATGCGCACTGCAAATAGTTTCGCATCAGGAAATATCTCCTGCAAATTAGTGGGTTATTCCCCTATTTCGATGCATGACAAATGGTCTGATCCCACGTTCAGTCATCCAGGCTTCAGAATAACCTCAAAATCATACCCTTGGAACAATGGAAACCACCTATAGATTCTCCCCCCAAAAACAGTCTTTTTGACTAGCTATTTCAATGCGTAATGATCCATATAGATCTTAAAATGTCCACCTAGAAAAGAGTGTCTGAACTTCTGGATCGCGTATACCATGGCTAACCCTTTGCGCTCAGTGGTGGAATAGTTATTCTAAGCCTTGGATAACCTCCTGCTTGTGAATTCTATAGGATGGTCCAATTCTCATCTGCCATCCTATGTTAGTATTGATCCTAGTGCTATACATGACATGTCTACATGTACGTGAAACTCCTTCTTCCAATCCGAGAAGACTAAAATCGGCAGGGTGACCATTTTCTCTTTCAATACATCCAAGCTTTCCTTACAGTCCTTGTTCCAACAGAACGTGACATCCTTTCTCAACAACTTCTCCATAGGTGCTGCGATCTAGGCATAGCCTTGATAAACTTCCTGTAATACCTAGTGTGTCCTAAGGTTGTGCGCAGCTATTTCACACTCCTTTGTGCCTCCAGGTTAAGTATCATTGCGATCTTTGCAGCATCTTCCATCAGGCCCTGTCTACAACACACATGACCCAACAAGATCCCAAAAGGAACACAAAATAGGCATCTCTTCAAATTGAGTGCGATCTGGTACCTTCGACAAGTATCTAACATCAAGTGTAAATTTTCCACATGATGCTTTACCCACCCAAACATAGTTCAGTCATCAAAGTATGGCTCGAGAAACTTATGAATGAATTCTTTGAATGTAGCAATGAATACACGTGAAAAAAGCGTAGGCGCATTCTTCAATCTAAAAGGCATTACAATGTACTAAAAACATCCCCATTCAGTCACGAAGGTTGTCTTGATTCTATCCTCTAGCACAATTTTCATATGATGGTACCTAGAGAACTCATTAGTGAAGGAGTATTCTTCTTGGCCACCTACATTATCCAATACTTCGTCAGTGAACAGAGTTAGGAAAGGATCATGTACGCAAGCATCATTCAATTTCCTGAGATCTACACATATCCTTATCTCATCCTTCTGCTTCTTTGCATGTACCACCATTGGGCTTACCCATCAAATTGTTCTACGAGCTCAATGATGCCTACTATGTGCATCTTGTCTAGTTCTAAGCAGGCCTTCTCCTTATACTTTGGATTGAGATGGTATGGTCTTTGCTTAACCAACTTCACGTTGAGTTTTAACTTGATATTCATAATGCCCAGGTCTCTTATTATCCCCTCTAGCTCTGTAAAGTTAGTAGGGAATAAATATTGGTATTCGCAAAGAAATTCAATGACCTTATCGACCATCACGTCATCCCAGTAATCTCCAATATTTGCGAATTTTGGCTCCGCCTTCATACCAATATTTAACTATTTTGTTTTCAATGGCATGGTTATATCAAGGTTCTCGATCTGCGGTCCCGCAACCTCGAGGAGATGCTCAGTTTTAAGGATATTAGTCTTCCATAGATCCTTGTCTTCTTCTTCAGTAGTCATGTTGTAGCATTCCAGCACATGGTCCAGTTGAGTAGTCTAATCGGGTTGAGTCAGATTCAAAGGATCCTATGGTATCCTAATGATTGCTACTTTAACTTCTTGTAGCACTTCGTCAATACAATCAAACCCATCTTCAAATCTAAACATCAATATGAATCCTTCGTGTAAAATATCCCATTCACTTGTACCATGGCAGAGCTTTATCTCCAAGTACCAATTCATTGGGATGACATCCAAGGTGTGACAAAACAAGTGCACCCATTAAGTTTGGGGCTTTGCTCCATAAGCCTTAGCCCATTTGGCCAAGTGTGCACATGGGTCATCCTTCCCGTCATATTTTTTTGTCATTTGTACCTTCTACTTCCCAAAGCGTGTTCTAATCATCTTCCTACACTCGCGCCAATCATCAAAGCTACCCTTGTGTGTACCCCACCATCTTGTGGGCGTAGCGCACAATGCCTAGTCCAAAGCCTGGAAGAATTGCTTCGCTTGTACTTCCCTCTCAAATGCATCCGAAAACACATTCACATCATTCAAAGCGTTGTAAGTGGGCATTTTTCATACCTCTGACGATACACAGTGTAACGACCAGGTCATCATGTTACAACTCAGCATGGTTACTTCATGTAGCTGATTCTACCAATGCTCTAATTCTTCATCAGATTCTGAGGTGCAGGAACTTTCATGATCCCATGTAATTCTTCCATCCACTTTCAGATTCACCCAATCTTGGTCTCGCGCTGTTCTCTTATATATGTACTTCAAATCGTCATTGCTTTCATAATCACAGATTGGTTTGCTATAGCGTGATCCTTCAGCAGGATCTAGGGGTACCATTATGGGAGTGATTTATTTTCAAATATCATTTTTCACTTCTTTAGGTTGATTAACCCATTCATATCAGTATCCCAATCAATGCTAAGGAGCACAAGGTAGGGGCCATTATCATCCATAATCTTTATTACTTCAAAGTTAGCCAACATCCTCGCGCCTTCAATATCTACAGTCACTCCTTGCAGCCACCCCATGGGGATGATATTTTGTTGATTTTCCATCCTTAATTGAATCAAATATTGCTACATCGCAGGTGTTATCAGGAAATCTAGTGTCTATGCAGAGCTGCTAGTCCCACTAAGATGGGTAGCTATCTTAGAAACAAACAGATTAAAGTTACTTTTGTTTTCCTTTATGAGAAGTAGATAGGAGAGGAGCAAAGAATACCAACCTCAATCTTTCGCTTGGTTATCTACTTGTTCCTTCTCCTCTTTGATAGATCTTTACCGCTCCTCCCTTGACCACTCCGCTTCAAAGAGTACCTGTAAAGTCAAAGCAACATAATACCTTGAAAGTGCAAAGATCTAAAATCATAAACAATATAGGAGTAGATATATATTGACCACACATATGCATATATTAGCAAACATACAAGAATGTGGAGGAAAACTTGAATATCTTTATTGATATAGAGATTAAGAGAGAGGATTACAACCCATTGATCTAACCCAACGTCATCCTCATAGCATGAAAGTCCTTCTTCACCTCATGAAAAGCTTAGATCACCCAACACTATGATATTCCAACCAAGAAACCAACATCACTTCCTTACAAGATACAAGATTCCAGCCTCTGGAACTCTGGGATGAGGGATCCATATATAGACAATTACAGGGGGGTGAGTCAGCTTCTGGGATTTTGATTAGTGTCTTCTCTCTGATAGTCCTTGATTCCACTTGGAGATTGATGATCTCTTACTCATCCATGGGTGAATTCAGAGAGGCAAGTGTCATAGGAGAAGTTTCTGGAAGATTCCATGATCATCCACCTTGCAAACTGTCTCTGTCATTTTTCTACTCACGCCCATCACACCCTACAGAAGGGATTTTCAGTATGCATTGCATATTTTGCACTGAGCAGGTGAGATGCATTGCACCCTCTACACTAAGTAGTCTGTATGGTCTAGTTTTGACCAGTTCTGAGCAGTTTTCTATGGAGAACTTCTCAGAGATGATGTAATCAACTGACCTTGTTCCTTTAGGGTATGAGACAACAATTTTAGGGACTTAGAAGCCCTTGTTTTATGGACATATGTGATTGGGGTTGCAATGCCCAAATATTTTTATAATAGTAGGTCTCCTCATCTGCCCTCAAGTATTTTTTAGTAAAACCTTCGTGTTTGACCCCAGATCCAAAATAACCTGATCCATTTTATATTCTTCTATCTGCGCAGTCAGTCAAATCTCTCATCCTATGCTTGCTATATGCTTACCATTCTTCCGTACAATGCGTGGGTCACCTGGAGTGTTTCCAACACATCTATTTATAAGCTCCTATAACCCCTTCATAGCCTTGCTATCACGCAATAGCTTCATGTAAGTCTCTAGAAACATCATAAGCATAGAAGGGTTCATTTCCTGAATAGGCTTATCCTTGCTCCCTGAGGTAGAGGCCTCAAGGTAGCTCTTTATTTTCCTCCATGTATGTTTTGCATGCATGCTCGAAATCAAATTCAGCCTCCTTCGTTGGAGCTTTTCGAACCTGTGCATTTCTTTCGAGTTGTTTCCCCTTATCATCACCCATCGCAATTCCACTTTAGAGCACTATATTCACATTCAAATCCTCTTCGTGAGGCTCAGCCCTCATCATTTGCAGGTTTTGAATTAGCCGAGGTGGTAGCACCCTTTTGTCATGTATCCTCACTATCAGTGTAGGACAATCTTCTATCTCATGACCAAACTGAGTACAATATTTTCATGAAGGATGTGTTGGGCTAGTGCGTTAATGGGCATAGTGTCCTAATCATCCACAGTTGTAGTAGATTATCTATCCATGATCTCTCCCAGGTCCTCCTCTGCCTCAGCCTCGTCCACACCCCTGAAATCTTATTCGCATCATCCCAACACTTTGGTCGAGCGACCATGTTTCTTCCTAAACCCTATAGGTAGGTGTTTTGTCGATCATCAATTTGTAACATCTACAGTTGCATTCATCATGCCCTACCGACCTACAGAAGTTGCAGAATAGTTGTTGTGGTGTTTGTACAAACTTTTGCAGCAAATGACAGTTATCTGTGGTACGTTTTCCTACTATCTAACATAGAGCGCACCACAATGCAAGCACCATGCTCGGTCCTACTTGGGCTTCCGGCCTTAAAGGAATTGCTCCTCCTCCTAGAGTATAGTTCACAAAGACTAGGAAATGGCCTTTGTCATGCCCCTAACCCTTACATTTTAGGCACCATATCCCTTCACGCACCTCTGGTCGAATTGTTCTGTCTTGCTTCAAACTTTTCATTTCAAGGAAACGATTTTGCAACTATGCATGGATTTGTTGAGCCCCCAAATTCCGATCTTGCATAGGTATTTCATGTAGTCTCATTGAAATCTCCAAGGCCTATGACTGAGTCATAATCCTCTGTTGTGACAATACAACCCTTAGGTGAGGCAGGAGTGAAGCCACGAACCACTTGCACTGTTGTCCATCTGTTAAGTTCATATTAGCTTCATGGATTTTACACTTCAACCTCTGATCCAATACCTAAGGTGTCTCACCTAGTTTCATCATGATCTCCCGTAACCCCACAATTGGCTATCCCATAGATTTAGGCCTACTGAATTCTTTGTTTGGCGTGGTCTGGATGTGTGCGACCCCAGCGTTTGGGTTATCATTAGATTACTTCATTTACTAGGTTAGCACACGATCCTCCAAAGCACTAACCAATGTTAACTTCTTCATGTTTTCATCTGTGATTCCCTGAGCTTCCCATACAACTTTCGCGACGAACCAAAAGTGGTCCGGGTCCTCCTTTCCCAAGTCCTTAAACAAAGGCAACTTCACTGAATTTTCCATGCTAAACTATGGTGGAGGTGGTGATGGTACAGGTGAAGTCGCAGGTGATGGTGGTGAAGTTGGAGGTGGTGTGGGTGGAGGTTGCAGTCACAGGAATCCTTGTCTTATTAACTGAATTTCACTTTGTGAAGAAGCCTATGCTACTCTCGCTTCATCACCCAATGGAGGTGAAATCAATGGGCTATATTCAAGACCCTTTCTTCCTTCATTTCTGTAAGTATTTCCACTTCGATTAGCTCCAAACATCAAGGTAGCTACATAGCCTATTTTTTTCACAATAACATCTTAATCCAAGTATTTAAAGACTTCAAGTACTTACCTCTCGGACGTTTGAAAAAGAGCCACTCTGCCTCGTTGTAGCTAACTGAGGTATTGATGCGAATTATGTCACAAATCCTCCTATGATGCAGTCAAGCCAATGATCGACAACACAGGTGATCTTATCCTCAATGACTTCCAATCTCTGTACTAGCTCCGGGGTCCAGACAATAGTACCATTAAGTTTCCACCTTCCTTGGCTATCTGCTAGCTTCGCGATACACTCATATAATTCAACTGAAAAGGAAAAAAAAGGATCTCGTGGATTTCTGTATATAGGTACCTATCCAGCCATTGTCCCTTTGTTAGTCATGGATTTTTGTTCTCCTGTGCCATGAATTCATGGTGTTTTACCTCTGAGATAATAGTGGTCAACTATCAATTCCAGAGCATCTGAGATAATTGTTTTGGGAGTTTTTGTTTCAGTTTGGAAGACCAATTAATAAAACATATGTAACACTATAATGCCTAACCTTTTGAATAATATCAATCCCAAAGTAGAGGACTGCAATAAAACTTCACACAGTGATTAAATCATGAATAGTGGTGAGCAGAAACAAAAAATAATATGATTATTACAGTTTTTAGACAAAAAGTTAAATAATCATAAGTACGAAAACCTCTGGCCGATGTTCAGAAGGTTCAAGAGAATATGCGTATGCTTATAACAATATGTTGATGATTTATTGATTTAGAGGGAGCTAATTAAACAAAAAGTTCATTAATCCATTCTCTTTAATGATTATCACTTCAAAAGCTTATAGGAATAGATTGAGACACAATTATTCCTACATAGGTATCCTTGTAAGAGATAAGAATATGAGGAAAAACATAATGTGTAAACACTAGAAAAACTTATCGGAAACCAAAACTGTGTAAAACTGAATTCAGAATTCTTTGCTTTGTATTAAGGGTCTAGAAAAGCTAGTATATCAAACATTTACAAATGCCTCTTCAAGGGTGAACTCTCTTTCAATGCTCAAACTGATTCAATGGTGAACCACGAACCCTTAATAACTCGAGAAGAGATTTATTTATACAAAAGTAGAACTAAGAAAATATCCTAAACTATTTAAGGATTTATTCTAGGAAAAGGAAATATCTTCATGCAAGAAGATAGAGACAGCTATTGAACAACTACTTGTTGTCCCTGTTATTTAGGTTTTTTTGGCTTTCGTCTTTGATATTTTTCCCTTTAAGATGCTTGTCTATTTGATCTTCATGCTAGAAGTCATATTCATTTGTGACCGTTCATCTGATACACTTTAATTTGATTCTCTTTAACCTTATTGACTTGTCAATAACCTTTGTTGTGTTTACTTTTCCTGTACATTTCAAGTTTTTATTATGTATTTATAGTAAATCAATTATTTTTTTCATGTCTCAACATCATGTAGTTTGGATATTGATCATCTATTTGCCTTTTAACTATATGTTTTCTCTGCCTCCTCTGTTTTGTCTTTTAACTGTGTAAATTGTTTGTTTTAACATTTACTGTGTAAATGATTTCTTCTACTTTTTCTTTGGTTTCGACCTGATTTCCATTTGTACAGGAAAATCATTTGAATTCATTTCTCGAGAATATGGAGAAAACAGGTTTTTAGCTAGTATAAAAATCATTTATCCAGTCTCCTAGTCTTCTGCTAATCACCTACAAAATACAACTATTTTTAAGAAAAACACAGGTTACCAGGGAGGGCCACAATGGCTTCATTTGAGTTGAAAGGTTTGTGGGTGGAGTCTGGAGCATTTTTGGGAGGTAAATAGTGGTTAAATCGGTTGCAGAGAATTACGATGGCGTAGGAGGGTTATACAGGTTTTACTGTGTAAACGGATGAAAAGAGTGAAAGTGAGGGTTTTCGCGTTTAAACGGGTAAATAGTTAATGTTTTAAGATTTGGTGCAAAGTGAGCAGTGGATGGTTTTATCATACCCAGGGAGCGGTTTTGGAGGCTCATCGCACCACTTTTGGCCATGGGGTGGTTTTTCTCTGAGGACACAAGAGTTAACATGGGAATGACACATAACCTCAAGGGGCCCAAGCAAAACCATGAATATTGCATGTCTTGAGCCTTTAAATATCGGAGATCGAGAGTGCGCTATATGGTTGTGGATATTTAGATCTAGGAGCAGGTAATCGGATGACTATCACACAGTCAAGATGCATAGAGGGAGAAGGCACGGAGATTAGCGGGCTCGAGGAATACTTAAAAAGGATTTGTAATTATTTAATGAATAAAGTGCGTGTTAAACATATCGTGATGGGTTAATAGAGTGGGACCAGGGTTTTAACTGCGGCGGGGTTTATTTAACCACACCAAGGGTGGGTTAAAAGGTTTTGAAGGGAAAACGTGAATTATGCAGTGAAATTTATAAAGAGAGGGATAAAGAAGACTTAGGCTAAAAAAGTTCTTATGGGTTTTATGGCGTATGACGGAGTTAATAAGGTAATGTGGAGGGGGGAATGAAAAATTAGGACAAGGGGGTGAAATGAGATAAGGGGAAGTTAGTTAAATCAGCTTTGAACATATTTTCACTCTCATAACTGCTCATGCACACTGGAAGACATGATCAAGAATGGTAAATGTACTTTTTTAACTTTCTTCTACCTACCCTTTTACCTACCGTAACATATATATATTTTTTTAATTGGGTGCATTTAGGCTAGCAGACCCTTTTCTTTCCTTTCTCTTTTGAAAAACAACTATCTAATTCTAACCTTATAACATCCAAGGGCTCAGATTAAACTGATGAGCTCCTTATTATTCTCTACCTAACTATCGATCTACCAATTTTAAACAGTTTGGCTAGATCTTTATTCTGTAACTATAAACATGAAGTTTAAAGCATGAACTAGTCAATATTAAACTATTTGACTGTCATGGGTTGTGGCATTTATTACAAGATGCACGCAACCATTATTTTGCATGATAAAGTAAAAGTAGTGGCACTTGGACTTGCACACTTTTAAATTTTATTTCTTTTGATTTTCTCTCTAAACTAACATTTTATCTTTTCTTTCATTGTTTTAGGGCATCTATTAAAACATTTTCTTTGATATGGACATGTTATCAAGATATTTCCTAACATTTTTTATTCAATATTCTTTTTGTCCATATCCTAGATTAACATTTTTTGAAAAATATTTTCATTTTTTTTTACTAATTGATTCTAACTTACCAAAACCAAAAAATGCTACAACATTGGCTCCAACTGGGGACAACTTTCTCCTGTGCAATGCAGATAACCTACATATCCATGTGCTTTCTCCTTCAACTATGGAGTCTTTTGCTGTAAAATATCACACTGACAGCTTAAGCAAAAGAAATCAGAATTTTACAATGGTAGTAATGAAATCTACTTCAACTTCTCAGTACTGAATGTAAGGTTTGAGAAACCTTCCATTTATAGGGTAAGTGGAATATAGCCCGTCAATATTTTGTAGCACAAAAGTGTTGTTTCCCTTTACTTCAACAATTGCTAAAGGTCCAAACCACAAGTTGTCAAACTTGCCATGTTTTCCCTTTTCTTCTCTCATGGAATCCCATCTTAGAACTATGTCGCCTTCCCTAAAGTCCCTTTCCCTCGCTCTTTTGTCAAACAGGCTCTTCATCTTACTCTGATAACTTTTCAATTTGTATTGAAATTCATCTCTATTTTCATTTAGTTCAATAATCTGATTTATTCTCCTTGAAAAATTATCAAGTTCATCTGTTGAGTCCTGCAAGAATTTTAAAACATGGAAGGCCAAATTTGTAGGGAAGATTGCATCTTTCCCATAAACTAACTGGAAAGGATATTTACCAGTAGATCTCTTTGGAGTAATTCTATTTGCCCATACTACATAAATTAAATGAGAGTACCAACTCTTTTTATGATCTATTAGAGTCTTTGTTATTGGCTTTACCAGAATTTTATTGGAGGATTCTGCAAGGCCATTACGTTATGGGTAATATGGAGTTGAATGATGTAATAGAATCTGATATTTCTAGCAAAATTCAATTATTTTAACACTAGAAAAAGTTGTTGCATTAGGAGTGACAATTTGAGTTGGGCAACCAAATCTAGGTAAGATGTTCCCTTCAATAAATTTGATTACTATTGAATCAGTAGCATTTCTCACAGGATTTGCTTCCACCCATTTAGTGAAGTATTCTGTTGTAGTGAGGATCCATCTATGCTGATTACTTGAAGTAGGATGAATCTCTCCAATAAAATGTAATCCCCATTGGCTAAAAGGTTCTGAGACTATTAATGGAGCCAATGGAAGAGCTACTAATTTTTTCTTACCAGCAAACATTTCACAAGGAACAAAACCTTTGACTTTTGCTCCTACTTGTAAGAACAATTTTGGCCAATAAAATCCTCCCCTTAGTATCTTATATTCTGTTTCTCTCCAAGCATAATGTCCTCCACAAATCCTATATGAAACCGATCAATGATTCCTTCAGTTTCTAATTCTATTAAACATAATAAAAAAATATTTAGTCGATCCTTCTAATAAAAATTTGCATTTATGATATAGTACTTAACTGCTTTTAGTTTGAGAGTTTTACACTAGCTTTTGGAGAATTATGCTAGACATTTGAAATGGATCAAGAAATTTACAATATCTTGGTACCAATCTGATAACAGAAAATTTTCATCAATGTGTAAAGGGTTAATCTAATCTAAAGGTAAAGGTTCTTTTGGATTCTTTTCTTCAAGATGAAGGGAAGGTTCTTGTGGATTCTCCTCTTTTGTAAGGACAAAAGGTTCTTGTGTATTCTTCTCATGTATCTCTAAAATAGAATTGATTCCCAGCACTTTACAGTTTGATTCAGCTAGAAGCTTATCTAATCCTTGGCCTTTTACTAGCTTTGTGGTTTTTATAGTTATATCAAACTACAAAATTTGAGTGATCCATCTACCTCGCTTTCCATCAGTGTCTAGTTGAGATAAAACAATTTTCATAGCACCGTTATGAACATAAGCAGTAATAGGAGTATATAGGACATACATCCTAAATGATTTCAGGGCTTGAATAAGGGCATAGGGTTGCTTCTCAATTATGTCATACTTAAGCTTGGCATCTCACATAACCTTACTAGAAAACGCTATGGGTTGGTCATGGGAATCTTCATTCTTTTGCAGTAGAACATCAGCCAGGATTATTTCTAAGGCAAAGGAAAAGATACTGAATGGTGTAGTGTAATCAGGGCTGGCCAAGGTGGCAGCTTCAGAGATAGCTTTCTTGATATGATCAAAGGCATGCCTAGAAGAGACAATCCATTTAACTTCATGATCCTTCGAATCATGTTAGTTATATATTTTAGAATCTCAACATAATGTGGGATGAATCTCCTTAGAATATTAATTGTGCCTAGAAAAGCTTGAATCTCCTTCTTGTTTCTTGGTAAGGTCAAAGTTTTAATGGCAAACACACAATTAGGATCAATGACTACTCCTTCTTTTGAAGTTATATGGTCCAACAATTTTCCTTCTTTTATAGCAAACAAAGGCTTTTTAGGATTCAATGATATTCCGAATTTTCTACACCTGTCAAAAACCTCCATCAAGTGCTTTAGATGTTTTTGATCGAACTTAGAAAAATAGTTATGTTATCAAGATAAATAACCACAAATTTATTTACCTGACCCAAAAAAGATACATCCCTAGATCTTTAAAATGTTGCTCCAACATTGGTTAAGCCAAATGGAAATTTGGCATACATGAATGTACCCAAGGGTGTAGTAAAGGTTTTTTTCTCTCTATCTGTTGAATCAACATTTACTTGATTATAGCCTAAAAAACCATCAAGCATAGAAATTCTTTGTGCTCCTGAAACCATTTGAAGCAAGTGATCCATTTTGGGGAAAGGATAGTTATCTTTTAATGATGCCTTGTTCAAATTTCTAAAATCCACACAAAGTCTAATTTCTCCATTCTTCTTTCTAACAAGAACTATGTTTGCAGCCTAGTTAGAATATCTAAGAGTGAGGATGATTTGAGAATCTAACATTTCCTTAATTTCATTCTCTATAGTTGGTGGAAGATCTAGATTGATCCTCCTAAGTTTCTATTGATAAGGAATTGCTTCTGGATTTAAAGGAATCTTATGTTGTATTAATGAAGTATCATAGGTTTTTAAATCAACGTAGGTCCATGAAGGAACATCCTTATAAGTTTGAAGTAACTTAAGATATTGAGCTTTGATCTCAGGATATAGAGATGCACATATTTTAATGTTTTTAATATCATCGTCTATTCCAATATTAATTTCTCCAATGTCATCTTCTGAAGAAAAGGACTGAGGGTTTCTAAGGACATCATTTTGATCAAACAATTTTTCTAAAGGAATGATGCCTTTGGGAATAAAATTTATAGACAATTGAATAATGTCATGATTATTAATTTTTGAATTGAAATTTGAAGTATCATTTCCATTTGTATTTTCATCTATTTCTGTTCTATCTTCATCAATTTGTAAAACTAAAAGATCATCTATAACCTATAGAAAATATTTCAAATGTTCATCATCTTCAAATATATGCCAGTGTTTTAGATTATCTGGGATGGATGGTCTATATTTGACTTGTATTTGATAGAGTACATTGGTCTAATCAGGAATTTTAAGAACTAGCAGAAACAACTAATGCATCTGCATGAATATTCTGATCTCTTGGAATATAAGTCAAAAGCACCAAAGAAGTTTTCAACTAAATCCCATACTTCATTTTGATAAGACCTAAGTCTAGGATGCTTAGTCTGGCAAATATTTCTCACTTGTTTGACAATAAGTTCTGAATCAGTGAAAACACTTAAGTTTTGAACCTTTAAGATTAAAGGAAAGCTTCATATTCAACCACATTATTGGTAACTTCAAAGTCGTGTTTACATGATTGGGTGATATTTTCTTTTTCTGGTGAAATTAAAACTACCCCAGCTTCTACCCCATCTTTTGTACAAGAACCGTCAAACTATAGTTTCCATACATCAGTTTGATTTGGTACAGGACTTTCAATTACATCTTCTATTTTAACTTGAGTTTCATGTATTTGGTTTGAAGAGAGTTGAAAGCAACCAAAATATTGATCAATTGAATAAATGGGATGGTTCCTTGGCTGGTCAGTTTCTCAAACAGTCTGCACAAATCTTACCTCTCTATATAACCTTAGTTGTTCTCCCCCATAAACTGGAATAGTGGCATAAGACATATCCATCTTAAGAGTTCCCCCAATTTTGGCACAACAAGACCTAGAAAGGAGCATTCCGAATTTGGGAGGGATATTTGTGACAATTATATCAAGAACTACACTTTTCATTGGAATTTGGGCTAGGGTGACTACTAAATCCTTAATCAATCCTAAGCAGGAAACCCTTTTAGAATCAAAGGTGTACAAGTCATGATCGGATCTAGTTATGTCAAGTTTGAAATGGCCCATGATAGTTTTTGGGATGAGGTTATGTGATGCTCCAGAATCAAGCATACAATTCTATAACATGGAATCTTTTGTCTTAAGAGTTACATAGAAAGGAGGCACTATTTCATCTATCATATCTGAGCTAGGACCAAAGACGACTGCTGGTTTTTCATCTTGCAAACTAATGATATCACTTTTAGCATCAACCAAGGTGTTTTGTATCCATTTGGAGACTTGATTTTTATACCCAGGGTTTTTGGAAAGGTCTGAAAGTGGGATTGGGATTTTAACTCTTTCTACCTCTTTTATAATAATAAATGTAGTCAAAGCATTTCTATAATTTTGAACAGTATCAGTTGACTGATCTAATGGTCGAATAACAATTGTTTGAGTTTCAATAGCTTTGATATGAGGTTCAATTATTGGGGTCTACTTAGGAGGTCTTCCAGGGCCAAGTCTAGGCCTAAGATCATATCTCTTGTTCAAATCTACAATTAAAAATTTAGAGAAAACATGGTATTTAGAAACCTATGAGGATTATTGATCTTCTTGAACTTGATTTTCTTGCGAGAGAGGAATCATAACTGTTTGATCAAAAGAAGTATCCATGTCATTGATATATTCAGTAATAGTCATAGTATTTTCATCAGGTTGTTGGTCATCTATCAGTAAAGGAGTTGGAACCTATTGACCATTACTAGGTCTCTGAAGAATTTGTAATTGTGGATTCCTTCTATACTAACCTTGATTTTGATTTTGGGGTCTAGTAATTATTTGTTGAACAATCCTAGGTTAAGCCTCAATCTTGGAAATTCTATTAGACAGATTTCTAAGAAGAGAAGTCATTTCACCTATTTTAGAATCTTCAGCTTTAGTCTTAGAATAACTAGAGGAACTAGAGGCTTCTTGAATATATTTGAGTTTTATTTGGGCCTTTTCGTCTTTAGCTTTCAAGGAAGTTGAAGTAGCCCTATTTGCTTCCACCCTTGTAGCATTTGTTTGCATATGTTCAAGAGTTCTTGAAGTTGTCTCTCTTAGAATTATAACAAATTCATATTGCAAGGCTTTAGAAAAACTAGATTTAGCTACTGCTATAGGGGGTTTACAATCAAGGGGCATCCTATGATAAAGTTTGATGAACCTTTTCATAAAATCTGATACACGTTCACCAAAGTTTCTTTTAAGTTCTTCAAAATTAGTTTGAAAGTAAAGAGTATATTTCTTTACACCCCATTGGTTTTTAAATATGTTTTTAAGCTCTTCCCAAGTTCTAATGGAATTTATAGGTAACTACCGTAACTAGATTCTTACATTTCCTACAAGTGACTATACAAAAAATCTCATGTAAACATTTTCTTGTTCAATACTCATGTTGTCTGCAAAGTCTAGAAAGCCTTGAAGATGGTCCTCAGCCGTGGGACCAATTTCTCCATTATACCTCGGAAGGTATTTCAAGTACCCGGGTGTGAATGCATCAAGGTTAGCATGTAAGACTAAAGCTGCATATCTAGCCTATATAATAGGCTGGAATGCTATAGTGGCAGTTGGTGTATGAGGTGTTTTTGTGGAAGAAGAAGAAGAAGAAGAATATGAAAAAGGAGAAGATAAAAAAGAGGAAGAAGAAGGTGATTGAGGGGGTATGTGACTATGTGGGGGTGAAGAATGAGGGGATATCCTAAATAACTTTAAAGGAGTCTTAAGACCTAACTTTGGGACCTGTGAAGGAATGCACTCTTTTGTTTGAAAGAGTGGATTTGTATACACAGAGATGGTCTCTTCAGGTTGTTTAGAAGTAGAAGCTTCAGGTTGTTCAGAAGTGGAAGGAAATGAATAAGTGGTAGGGGATATGAAATCTGTGGGTTTGTATTCAGGTAAATGAACACCTAAGTCAAACTCAATTTTAGGTGATCCTAGTGGTAGAGGGGGTTCTGGATGCTTTTCAAAAGAATGAATGAGAAAATTTGAATCTAAATCAAATCCCCTATCAAACCCTAGGAGGTACTTGTGTCAAATTAGGATCAAATGGAATATTACTAAAATGATAAAATGATACTAACTCCTCAGACTGCCAGGCTGAATAGGAAGAAGAAGATGGTTGAGGTCTCCTTCTGAACTAGCTTTTCTTAGAAGTTTTTTAGGATCTGACAGAGGTTTAACTAAGATAGATTCTGAATGAGATATGGTGTGCTTAAAAGGTGCCAGTTTGGGATAGTGGAGTTGCCAAGTGAAATATTTTAACCTTTCTAGACCTTTAGTCACATTAAAGGAATAGAATGAATATGGTTGTCCCATGAAAACTTAATGGAATTCGAATCCCTGGCAACGTCGCCAGACTGAAGTCGTACCTCTGAGATAATAGTGGTCAACTATGAATGCCATAGAATCTAAGATAATTGTTTTTGGGGTTTTTGTTTTTGTTTGAAAGACCAATGAATAAAATAGATGTAACACTATAATGCCTAGCCTTTTGAATAATATTAATCCCAAAGTAGAGGGCTGCTATAAAACTTCACACAATGATAAATCTTGAATAATGGTGAGCATAAAGAAAAAAACAATATGATTATTACACTTTTCATACAGAAAATTAAACAATCATAAGTATGAAAAACTTTTACTGATGTTCAAAAGGTTCAAGAGAATATGCTTATGCTTATAACAAGATGCTGGTGATTTATTGATTCAGAGGGAACTAATTAAACAGACAGTTCATTAATCCATTCTCTTTAATTATTATCACTTCAGAATCTTATAAGAATAGATTAAGACACAATTATTCCTACCTAGGTATCTATGTAAGACGTAAGAATATGAAGAAAAACATAATGTGTAACACTAGAAAAACTTACAGGAAACACAAACTGTGTAAAACTGAATTCAAAATCCTTTGCTTTGTATTAACGGCCCAGAAAAGCTAGTACATCAAAGTTTTATAGATCCTTCTTGAAGGGTGAACTCTCTTTCAATGGTTAACCTAGTTCAATGGTGAACTATGAACCATTAATAACTCGAGAAGGGAGTTATTTATACAATAGGATAACTAAGAAATATCCTAAACTATTTAAGGATTTATTCTAGGAAAATGAAATATCTTCATGCAAGAAGATAGAGACAGCTATTGAACTGCTACTTGTTGTCACTGTTATTTAGGTTCTGCTGACCTTCGTCATTGATATTTTTCCCTTTAAGCTGCTTGTCTATTTGATATTCACGTTGGAATTCATATTCACTTATGACCTTTCATCTGATACACTTTAATCTGATACTCTTTGACCTTATTGACCTGTCAATAACCTTTACTGTGCTTTTACTTTTCCTGTACATTTCAAGTTTTTACTGTGTATTTCAACTGTAAATTATTTAGTATTTTCATGTCTCAGCATCAAGTAGTTTGGATATTGATCATCTATTTGTCTTTCAACTATATGTTTTATCTACCTCCTCCATTTTGTATTTTAACTATGTAAATTATTTGTTTTAACATTTACTGTGTAAGTGATTTGTTCTGCTCTGTATTTGGTATCGACCTGATTTTTGTTTGTACAGCAAAATCATTTAAATTCATTTCTCGAGAATCTAGAGCAAGCAAGTTTTTAACTGGTATAAAAACCATTTATCTTGTCTCTTGGTCTTCTGCTAATCACCTGCAAAATACAACAATTGTTAACAAAAACACAGGTTGATAGGTAGGACCACAATGGCTTCATTTGAGTTGAAAGGTCTATGATGGATTCCGAAGCGTTTTCGGGAGGTAAACAGTGGTTAAATCAGTTACAGAGGCTTAGGGTGGCGTAGGAAGGTTATACAGGTTTCACTGCATAAACAGGTGAAAAGAGCGAAAGTGAGGGCTTTTGCATTTAAACAGGTAAATTAAATTTTTAAAATTAGGCATAAAGTGAACAATTGATGGTTTTATCATACGTGAGGAGAGGTTTTAGAGGCTCATCGCACCACTTTTGGCCGTGGGGTGGTTTTTCTCCAAGGGCACACGAGTTAACATGGGAATGACACGAAACCTCAAGGAGCCCGAGAAAAACCACGAATCGCGCATGCTCTCGGGCCTTTAAAGATAGGAGATCAGGAGAACACAATATGGTTGTGGATCGTTAGATTTGGGAGCAGGTAATTGGATGGCTATCATGCAGTTGAGATGCATGGAGGGAGCAGGCATAGAGATTAGCGGGCTTGGGGAATAATTACAAAGGATTTGTAATTATTTAATGAATAAAGTGCGAGTTAAACATATCGTGATGGGTTAATGGAGTGGGACTAGGGTTTTAACTACGACAAGGTTTATTTAACCATATCAAGTGTGGGTTAAAAGGTTTTGTTGGGAAAATGTGAATTGACAGTTAACTTTATAAAGAGACGGGTAAAGAAGACATAGGCTAAAAAGGTGTTTATGGGTTTTATGGCGTATGGCCGAGTTAATAAACTAATGCGGAGGGGTGGAATGAAAACTTAGGACAAGAGGGTCAAATGAGAGGAGCGGAAGCTAGTTAAATCAGCTTGTGAACATATTTTCACTCTCATAACTTCTCCTGCACACTGAAACACATGATCAAGCTTGGTAAATGTACTTCTGAAACTTTCTTCTACCTACCCTTTTACTTACAATAACATTTTTTTTTTAATTGGGTGCATTTAGGCTAGGAGACCCTTTTCTTTCCTTTTTATTTTGAAAAGAAACTATCTAATTCTAACCTTATAACATCCAAGGGCTCATATTAAAGTGATGAGCTCCTTATTATTCTCTACCTAACTACTGATCTGCCAAGATTAAACATTTTGGCTGGATCTTTATTCTCTAACTATAAACGTGAAATTTAAAGCATGAATTAGTCAAGATTAAACTATTTGACTGTCATGGGTTGTGACATTTATGACAAGCTAAACACAACCATTATTTTGCATGATAAAGTGAAAGTAGTGGAACTTGGACATGCACACTTTTAGAGTTTATTGCTTCTGCTTTTCTCTCTAACCTAACATTTTACCTTTTCCTTCATTTTTTTAGGGCATCTATTCTAACATTTTATTTGACATGGACAGGTTATCAAGATATTTCCTAACATTTTTTATTCAATATTCTTTTTGTCCATATCCTAGCTTAGCATTTTTTTTAAAATATTTTCATTTTTTGACTAATTGATTCTAACTTACCAAAACCAAAAAATGCTACAACACGTGGATATTCCTATCCAACCAGTCTTCGACCTATTTCTTAGTTGGATTCTAGTGATACTTCATCAGACATCTCTCATGCATATTCTTGTCCCAGCAAGGGAACCATTTGTTGGCTTAGTGGGGCCTAACCTAGGTTCAACATTAGTTAGCCAAACAAATCCCTACACTACTCCCTTTCGAGATCAGCCTATGGAGTGCATACCAAAGTCCCAATCGAAGCAGTATGGGGGGAATGCTAGAACAAAGTTTTCACACCCTGAGATGGTCATGAGGTCAGTTTATACCTTCTATTCTTACTTTTGCACAGGTCACTAAGCTTTAGAGCTCTATCTGTCTACCCTTTATTCCGCCCTTTAGTACCTCCGTGAAGGTGTACAATTAACCTTCGCGCAGCCTTAACCCACGGTCTAGGTACTTTCACGCTGCTATGACAATGGATTGTATAGGTTCCCAAGTTATCTTAAGTGTCTTACTTATCTTACTAAACAATCATAGTTAGCACCATGTAAACTGATATTATTACTTGCATTCAATTAACCAATATAATCACATATATTTGTGCATTACATAAACATTGTAAATTAAACCCAAAACACAATATAACCAGATGCATTAACAGGAAAAATAAGCAAAATTTGTAGAATATTTATCTTTATTCATATCTTTATACTATAACACACTCTATTCACCCTGCGCACATAACTGCAGGGGTCTGCACACACAGTTGTGGACTTCTACCCTACGCCTCTACACACTCAGCTACAAAGCCTCTACTTACACTAAGACCTAAACACTTAGACTTCTCTACCAAGAATCTTCACTCCATTCTTCGCTAAAGACTTCCAAATTCGAAAACTACTAAGAGCTTACTTACTTAGCTCATTTTATACAATGCCATGGTCTGCGGACCATGGGTGGATCTTTACAACCGACTTTACACTTTACAACATAAGGGTGGACAACCGTTTATGATTCTTGACACCTTCGCACTCCGCGACCACAAAAGGTGGAGACTTTACAACTTTATTACAAAATTGACCAAAAACATGGGCTTTTAGCCCCAAACATATCCTTGAGGGAACCCATTCCCAACAACATGTCCAAGCCATACTTTGTCTTCTTGATGTGCTATTTGATAGGATGCACTATCTTGGCTTGTGTTTTTATTGACGTATTTGATGCTCTATGGCGATATGTGTCTATTCAGACTTATGTAACTTTGATTCATATATACAATCAGAGTTAGCTAAATGTGTTGATCATTATCTTAAATGGTTATTTAAAAATTGATATAATGGAATGGGATTTTTTTTTATTAAAAATTATTTTGGATTAATGAAATTGTAAAAATTAATTATTTGATATTTTAAATTGAAATAGATATATTAAAGAGTGTTAATTTAGTTTTGATCCAAAGATATTGAAAATAACAATTTAAAAAAAAAAAAAAAATGATGGGTGGTTGAGAAGGGACACATGGGGAGGAGCATGATGATCATCCCACTAAGTATAAACAACGGTGGACATGGCATAACCCCTCCCCATTATCAATACAAGCCACCTTGTAGGTGTATTCATCAATGCGTTCGCGCATTGGTAATAGTTGTAGGGATTTATTAGTGATACGAATAGGCATTAAATCATAGAGTAATCCCATTGGTAATAATTTACCATCCTTGTACTTGGAGTTACTCCCACACTAGTTCATCATATGCAATAGGCACATGTAGGGGAGGGGGCTTAGTTTGTGTATAAGGGAGGTTCCACACAAGGCAACAAGTAAATTCAAACTAGACTTCAATATGATAGGGAATCAAGGAAACTCTTTGCCTTTGATTCCCCCACTCAGCATTCATTGTAGGAAGATGGTAAGACCTTATTTAAAATCCCCTCTATGTTGTTTCTAATGGTGTTTTTTTTATTTTCCTTTTGAAGCAAGGCTCTTCTCTAGTTTTTAGTGGACTCTCCTTCATCCTCGCCCCTTCTTGCCTTGCTCTTGGGTTCTCTTTATTTTCTTATGTTGTCATTCTCTAGAGTTTGATCATCCTCACTCTCTCCTCCCCTTTGGTCCCTCATCTCTTTGCCCTCACCTCCTCTTTGGTCCCTCCCATATATTTTGGGACACATAGATAGCTCCATCCTCACTTTGGCTTATTCTGCATCCTCTCTCACCTAATCCCTCTTGCATAATGCCATTAATATTCAACCCCTTATTGTGGTTCAAGCTTCTCTGTTGCAAGCCCTTCCCTTTAGGTTAGTCACTCCCCCCTAGCCTGTTATTTTGGTCTGGTCTCAGCCAATTTTAGTTTCGATCCTAACACCTTTTTATGTCACCAAATGCCTCGATAATGTGCTAGAAGCTAACATGTCTTGCATATTATCAAGAAATTGAGCACACTTAATCTCAATAGAGGGTGGAGTCCTCGACCGAGCTATTTCATGCTCGTGCAACACAATTGGTCCAAGAAACAATTCCACTACTGAAAGAGAAATTGTAGGGGAATGGGGTTGCTAATAAGACATGGAAATAGTTAGTACAGCTGCAAGCTGGGTCCCATATGTCAAACATATAAATGGCATATTTGACCAATATATGTATGTCATAAATAGTTACCAGAACATAAAAATGTTGCTAGGAGGAGTCCTATTGGATCATAATGTGGTCTAATATGAAATTGTGCTACTACTTGATGAAATTCAACTCACGACGTGGGAAATGGTGCGAAGGATATAGTGAATTTAGGCACATCTAGACCCCGCCCTTGATCCAAGATGTTCACTAGGAAGCAACAAAGAACCAATAGCTATTAAGGAATCATACTCCCCCAAAACTAGTTATTTATTTCTGCTAATACTATTTCTATTTAATTTCCTCACTTTTTATTCTAGTTTTTAGTTCATAACTGTTCTAAAATGCCACTCGTCATTAATTTGTTTTCCCTAGGTAGACTAGGACAAACCAATATGTGTAATTTTGTTAGAATCTAAAAAATGAAATTACTTTTATTTAAAAAGCCAATTTAAGAAAAAAAACTCAAAACATTATAAAATTTGGATTTTTTTTCCATATCATCATCCCAACTTAATTATATAATTTTATTTCTTTATTATTGAAATTATATTTTCCAATATATAAATAGATTTGATACTTTTAAAATCTCTCTTAATATTAAATTATACAATTTAAATCACTAATAAATATTACAATTTTAACCAAAATAAAATTTATAATTAAATCTACATAATAACAAAATCTTAACAATTTAAACTTTTTGACATTAACAAGGCTCCATTTCCCTGCTGCTTAGTTCAATTATTGAATTTTGAAATGTATGAACTAACTATTGTATTTGAACAAGGACTACTTTGTAGATATTCTTGTTTATTTTAGGTATCCTTAAATTTGAGTAAGAAACAAATAAGGCATACATGAATGAATGAATAAATTGTTTTTAGTAGCCATAAAATAGTGTTAATGACTTGAGACTTAGTACTTTGAAGGTTGAAACCAAAATTCTAGAACCATTCTTCCAAACAAAAAAATGTTTCTACCAAAAGTGGTAAAAAAAATATTGATATCAAATGTTGAAACCAAAATTCTAAAACCATACTTCCGAACCAAAAATGTTTCTACTAAAAGTGGTAAAAAGAATATTGTTATATTGCATTGGAAATATGGTAACTAAAAGTGCTAACATCTACATATATATAACCTCTCATCAAATTCAAGTTTTACACAATATTACATTTGTTCGAATACATATGAATATGCTCAAGATAGACATCACAAATATATATATGAATATACTAAATATGAACAAAACATATATGTTCTACACAAGTGAAACGAACACTCAAGTAGAGATTTCTATCAAACATAATAAACAAACTAATAAATTAAGAAAATATTGACATTGTAATGTTTTATGTAATAAAGACGCAATTACCTTATTAATTTTAGGTGATATAATATTTAACAAAATTATGATATATATATTTTTTAACAATGTGTTTTTGAATCCATAATAATTTAAACATATTTCAATTAATTTTTATCTAAATTTAAGCAAAATTCACTAGTGACAATTTGACCATGACTTATATAACTAGATACCAATGTATTGTAAAAAATATAAAAAAATTACATTTGCATTAACTACCTTATGACATTTCAAAATGAATAAAGCATTTGGCAAACTGATATTAAAAATGTCATTTAAACAATATAAAATTATAATTTAACTAATCATTATATCAAAAACTTTGAAAATAAATATTATTAAAATATTTCTCTGTCAAAAATGGGTATTTCAAGGTGTATTTCAAAAACCAATAGATTGAAAGATACTTAATCTAAGCACTGTAAAATAATAATTTAACTAACTATTAATTTTTTAATAATTTATATATTTCTCCAATATGAAATGTATTATTTATTATTCGATAATTTATTTTTTATATGATGTAATTTGTTATTTTAGAATCCCATTTTTAGAAGTTGACTCTAATTATTATATATATAAATTTGAGGAAACACTTTCTAGTGAAATTTCAATCTTTTGTGTTTTAAAAGGTATTTTTCCCTGGGTAGATTCAGCAATAAATAAAGACATTGTTTATGGAAGATGTATAAAAATGGTTTGAATATTCAGATTCTTTAAAAATAAAATTGAGAGAAGAGTGTTTATATGATGGTGAAAATAGTTTCAGTACCCAAGATTTTTAAAAACCCAAAAATCACATAATTTTATGAATTTTTTTCCTTTTTCTAGATGAAATTTAAACTTGGTTAGACTACGCGGTACATAAATTCTTGACTCTAAAAATTAAACAAGTCACTTCCATTCTTCTACTTCAAAATTTACATAGAAATGGGTTGAGATAAATGCAATAGTGCAATTTTCTAGATCAAATTTAAACCTGGTTAGACTACACGGTAAATAAATTATTCCTCTCAAATTTAAACAAGTCATTTCCATTCTTGTATTTCAAAACTTATCGAGGAATGGCTTGAGATAAATGCCACAGTACAATTGTAACACAGTGATGTTAAATTGGCACATGATGCACAAAATTAAATGGTTGAAAAATGCATTACTATGTCGCATAGACTAATGAGGCGGAGGAGTTGCACCGAAAGTTATGGAAATTCCAATTATATTTAGAGAAAATTCAGCAAGTATTTTTGTAAATCCAAGTTATAGTTGTTAAACTTCAAATTTTTAGGTGTCCTAAACATTTTTTATGGTGTTGAATCTATTTCCACCATCAAAAATACGATTCAAACATAGTTTCTACAATATTTTTTGATTTTTTAAACCCAGATTCCAACCACTTTTGGCTGTCCGGGCAATTCCTCTACCTCGTTAGAAAACTCCTTACTACGTACGTGTTAGAAAATTATATATTACGAAGCAATGGAACACATAAAATATTGCAGAAATATAAACACATAAAACAAGAGAGACACAGATATACGTGGTTCACCCAGTTTGGGCTACATCCATGGAGAAATAGCCAGTCCTTCTTTTATTATATTATCCAGAAAACTGAAGAGATACAACCTACAACAAATCCACTGTAACACCCTCTTCTTTCTCAATCTCCTCTCTCTCCCTCACTTAGAATACAGATCTACATAGACACAATACAATTCCCTCATATATATAGTGAGGGGTTGCCTTCTATGGAAACAAACCCTAAATTAAACATAACTTCTACCATCAAATCATCTTCCTAATAAACGACCTAGATTGACTAGAGATTACTAGACTTTTACAACGCAACTTTATGTCTATTTTTAGCTTCGGGGGCACTGCCCCAAAACCCACGTCGGTGGACTGCTGGCGCATGGACCTCCCAACCGGGGGGGATTAGCCCCCCCGAGCCCTTGCAGGGGGACAAGTCCCTCCCGTGTGGAGGGGTGTATAGTCTTCCTGGGGTATACATCTGGCTGAAACCTTTGAATACAAAATATAATCCAGCTCCACACCTAATAGTACGCGTTTGTTCTCTCATGGTCATCTACAAATTAATGTGTTGTCTCCTTCAATCATCATCAAATTTACATGGATTCCATTTAACAACATTGGTAATCAATCTCCATTGTTGCAGTCCATGGCAAGAGCTAACCAACCTGCCAAAGGGCATTTAATTCCTCTATGGGTGTTGGTTCTCATACATACTCCATATCTTGATTTGACAGTGCATGCAGATTCAACTAGATGACCCATACATCCTATAGCTCCATCTTTCTGAAGTCCTTAGACTAGACAAATCTAACTCATCTTTTCTGATGTTCTTAGGCCAGACCAATCTAACCTAACTATTCTGACATATGTAGTTAATGCAATAAATGTAGTTGGTGGGACATATATTATAAACTAGGCTAGCTAAGTGGGAAATTTCAAAATTTGAAATGAAATAGGAGTAGTCTACCCAGGCAGAGGAATTTTCCCGTTTCCGTTGCTACCGAGAAAAGCCTTTGGCTCCAGCTGCCAGCAATTCCTCTACCCTCTGCCACCCTCCACAAGCTTCACCCAGCTCTGCCACCCTCCGCAATAATGTCGACAACTGACAGATATCTAATAGACATTCTGATTTCTATCACACATTGCCGCCGGGGAGTTAATTCACCATGGAATTTGAATTCAGAAATAACCCGTGGGCTGCTCCCTGACCAATTCGACTCGGCATCCCCTACAGCTCACCAAGTAACTAGAACATTTTGGAAAACTCACTCTATGCCTGCAGCTCACCAGAACAAGGTGTAAAGTTCACTCCCGGGCAAAGTTCCCTCTTTCGAATAAACCAAGCAGGAAACAATATGTGAATATTGTTAGGATATTCCGACACATAGGAAATAGTTAATATAACTTGGTCTAGTATAGAGTTAGGTAATATGTGTTTCTTTACTATGTACTTTTGTAACTTACAATCTGACGGTCATGATATGTAGTGATCCGACAGTTCATTCTCTCCTCGGTATTACCGACACGATCCGTGGCTTAACACCTGATTGGTCCACGATCTCTATTTAAAGAGAATGGAGGGTCATTTGTAGGTTAACTGCTTATGAGAGAAGCTTATGTAAATTTTCATTCTTTTATTAATAAATTTCCTGAAGTGACCATGTTGGCTCAGGCTGTGGACTGTTTCCCTCTTTGAGGGTTTTAACCACGTCAAAAATACTGGTGTATTGATCTGTGATCTATTTGTGAGAAGTGTCCTTTGGTGTTCTGTCTGAGGAACTTACCCTGTAAATTCCTACATGGTATCAGAGCTATTTAAGGGTCATGTCTGTTGGTGATCCAAATCTGAAGCCGGTAGAACTGCGTCCGACTGTCGTTTCCTAGATCTGTTGTTTCTGACTGCTTTCGGGACGAGAGGACTACTCTATTGTGTTAGGAGCATCTGTTCTAGTGAGAAACCCCTTTTGTTTCACGCAAAAAGGTTTCTGGTAGCCCTAGCTATGTCACTTTTACGATCTGGAGGTATACAGTGTTTATTTGCAGTTTCTAGTTATTTTGTCTCTGTTTATTAATTTGGTTTATTTAGCTTCTTTTTATTAACGGATATATACCTTTCATTTCTGCGTATGCTCTTTGCCCTGCGACTCTGTGCGATCTAGGCAAATCAGAAACAGAGAGGAAGGATTTTTCTCATGTGTATGCTCTTTTCCGTTGCGCCTTAGTGTGATCTCGGAAAATCAGAAGCATTGAGGAAAATATTTAGTTTCTGAGTAAAGCTAACTTTAAGCCGTAAGGTTTTTCTTTTTTGGATGTTTGTATTGGGTTTTGTGTTTTTTGTTTTGTAGGGAAAAAGAGCTTTCTCAAGCAAGCACGCAACCCAAAGCTCCAATGAACAAAAGAAGCAAAGGCCCCCCCCCTCTCTCTCTCTCTCTCAAACTTTTTGTTTAGCTCACTTGGTTCAAAGCTAATTTATGAGAGTAGAGGTCTTGAGTTCAAGTCTCCCTTTTGTTGGAAAGGGGGCATTTTTTTTCATTTCCGCACTTCATCGACGCCTTCATCAACTTTTCTTCAAAAGGACATAACTTCTTCATCTGAAAGTCGTTTTCGGAGCCATTTTATTTTTAACCAGCCTAATTTTTCGAGATCTTTCCATTGGAACACTTAGTTTCAGCATATATAGCTTCAGTTTCTATTAAAATGGAAAGTCCATGCCAAGTTATTCTTGACAACACAACTACTTCCAATGGTGGTCCTACATTGTGGATTTGCTTAGAAGTAAAGGTCTTTACAGAATAGCCTCAAGCCAAGAAACCAAACCGAAAGATGAAGATAAGGCAGCTAAATGGGAAAATAGGCAATATCAAGCACGTGGGTTGATAGGGATGTCTATTTATCTAGATCTTAGATTCCATATTGCAGAACTTGATATTCCTGATGAAGCAATGAAGCAAATTACTAAAGTTTTTGGAATCAAAAGTGAACTTAGAGCCCATCAACTTGAAAATGAGTTGCTTACATTGGACCCCAATAATTTTTCTTGCATTGAAGATTTTTTGTCCAAGTTCAAGACCCTTAGCCTTCTCTTGGAAGGTGTTAAAGTTAAGAAAAAAGATAATAATGTTATCTATTCCATTCTTACTAAGTTTGGACCAGCCTACTCTGTGTTTGTTTCCACCTTCCATTCTACAAGAGAAGCCTTCATTTCTCAAGGACAAGCCTACAAGCCCCCTTCCTTTGATTCTTTTTGTAATTATTTATTAAGAGAACAAGAAAAACTCTTACACCTTGGTCTTCTTAATCTTGGAAACTCTTCTAATAAAGCGTTAGCCGCCCAGCAGCAACCAAATTCAAAGAATCCTAAGAAGTCGTATCCTAAAAGGAATGGTCCTAAACCAAACAAGGGTCCTAAGCAATTTTAGCCACAAAATGAATAATCATTTCACCAGAATGATAAGGCAAATAAAAATAAAGGGAAGAAGACTGGTAGAAATTCCCACTTTTGTATCTGAGATGGCCACTTAGAATCTAAATGCTTTAAGAATATGGAAGCCTTGGAAGTAGCAATGAAGAAGCATAACATCCATTTGGAGCACTCTTCAACTTCATCTTCAGGAATGGCACTTTCTGCATGTGGTTGTCAAGCATCTTGGTCTGGCTATGCACTAAATGTATCTTCTTCCTCTCATTCTCATGAGTGGCTCATTGATTCTGGAGCTTCTTATCACATGGTAAAAAACAAAGCAATGTTTTCTTCTTTAAATGATTGTAACACCAAAAATATATATGTTGGTGATGATAGATTTCTTAGTGTTGTAGGGACTGGAACTGTTCATATAGACAATGGTCATTTTAATGATGTATTATGTGTTCCAACCTTATCCTGCAACCTTCTATCTGTTTATCAGATTACTCATTCAGATGAAGGTAAAATCGTTGAATTTTCACCTCACGATGTTGTAATTAAGGACCTAAGGGATCCTAGATAGATTTTAGCTACTGACATTGCTGATGATTCTACAAGGTTGTATAAGTTTCACAACTTTGGGTCATCAAATCTTCCCTTGGTATTTGTTGCTCACAATGATGAAGTGAGCAAACTTTGGCATGAGCGATTTGGCCACTTAAACTATCGCTCCCTTCAGAATCTATGTAAAGAAAATATGGTGACAGGTCTTCAAATGGTATCTTGCAGAGATGGTGTTTGTTCCAGATGTGTACTCGGAAAAAGTCATCGGGACAGTTTTGAAAAATGTGCCTCTTGGCACGCCTCAGCCCCTTTACAGCTTGTGCATACTGATTTATGTGGTCCACTTCCAGTTGTTTCCTTCTCTGACTACAAGTATTTCTTAACTTTCATTGATGATTTCTCCAGACACACTTGAGTATACTTCTTAAACTCAAGAGTGAAGCATTTAACACGTTCTTGGCCTTTAAGCCCTTTGTTGAAAAACAATCTAGACATCAAATTATTAAGCTAAGATCTGATAATGGCGGAGAATATGTTAAAAACACCTTCATCAAATTTTGCACTAAGAATGGAATTCAAATGCAACATACTGTTCTATATACTCCACAACAAAATGGTGTGACTGAAAGGAAGAATCACACTTTAAAGGAAATGGCTAATTGTATGCTTCAATCTAAAGTACTTAGTTTTAATTATTGGGCAGAAGCAATTAACTGTGCAAATTACATAATAAATCGCACTCCTATTAAGGTTTTAAAGAATATCACTCCTGAAGAAGCATGGATCTTAATTAAACCAGATGTAAGTCACTTTTGTGTTTCTGGAAGTGAAGCATGTGCCCATATTCCTGATGAGAAACATAAAGATTTATAACCTAAGAGTGAAAAATGTATTTTTGTTGGATATTCTGAAGATGTCAAAGGATATAGACTTATTCCATTTAAGTCCAAAACTATTATCATTAGAAGAGATGTAAAGTTTGATGAAAATATATCGGCCTACGAGCCTAGTTCGGTTGAATGTGCCACCTCTCTCTATCTCTTCTACTTTTGAACCTATTTCTTCTTCAGATGATGAAAGCAAGGATGCCAATCCTCCCCCACCTTCTCAGGATCCTCCTTCAGCTCCTCTACTTCCAAAATGGGTCCCTGCTACTCGGGATGCAGCAGGTGATCTTGTTGGTGATCCTACAGATCAACGCTGTACATGTTCTCAGTTCGAAAGAGCCTCTTCTTTATTGGCTCAAGTCTTAGCGAATTATGATCCTGACACCTTTGCAGAAGCTTTAGGCCATCCAGATTGGAACACAGCTATGAATGAAGAATATCGTTCATTATTGGAAAATGATATATGGGATATTGTTCCTCTACCAAAGGGATGAAAACTTATTAGATGCAAATGGGTTTACAGAACCAAGTATGGACCAGATGGGAAAGTTGATAAACGTAAAGCTCATCTTGTTGCTAAGAGTTTTTCACAACTTGAAGGCATTGACTATACTAAAACCTTCTCCCCTATTTCCAAAATGAACTTCGTCCGCCTTGTTCTTTCCCTTGCTGCCTCTTTCAAATGGGAAGTCCATCAGATGGATGTTAAATCCGCCTTGTTGCATGGGGACTTGCATGAAGAAATCTGTATGGAACAACCCATTGGCTTTATCCAAACAGACTCCAATCTTGTATGTCGGCTTAAGAAATCCCTTTATGGTCTCAAGCAAGCTCCTCGGGCTTGGTACGCCAAAATGGATAGCTTTCTTTTAGAATCTGGCTTTTCTAGGTGTCATTCTGACAATACTGTCTACACCAAGAAAGTGGGCAAGTCTCTTATCATTCTTGTCCTTTATGTTGATGATCTTATCCTCACTGGTAGTGATGCCAACCTTATCAACCATGTGAAGTCCAACCTTAAAAATAAGTTTGAAATGACAAACATAGGACACTTGAATTATTTTCTCGGTGTTCAAGTCTTGCAATCCAAGGAAGGTATTTCCCTTTCCCAATCCAAGTATGTCTGTGATCTTCTACGCCATTTTCACATGGAAGACTGTAAGCCAACTTCTTCTCCCTTTCAGTCTGGATTCAAAATCTCAGTCACTTGTAATTCCCCTGAAGTTGATGCTACCTTATATCGTCAACTTGTAGGAAAAATTTTGTATCTAACCCATACTCGTCCTGACCTTTCCTTTGTTGTTGGCCTTGTTTCTCGGTTTATGCAAAAGCCATGTGAAAGTCATTGGAGAGCAACTAAAAGAATACTTCGTTATGTTCAAGGTACAGTTCAGTTTGGAATTCACTACAGTGCCGAAGCATCTCCTCTATTGGTTGGTTTCACTGGTTTCGATTGGGCTGGTGACCCTGATGATCGGAAGTCTACTTCCAGTTATGTGTTCACTCTTGGTTCATGACCTATTACATGGGCTTGCAAGAAACAAGGTGCCATTTCTCTTTCTTCAGCAGAAGCAGAGTATCGTGGTGCCGTAGAAGCTAGTAAGGAAGCCTTGTGGCTTCGTCAGATTCTATCAGAGTTTGGCTTTCAGCAGCAGCATCCGACTACACTTTGGTGTGACAATAAAAGTTCCATTCAACTATGCAAAGATCCAATCCAACATCAACGTAGCAAACACATTGAAATACACATGCACTTCATCATAAAGCTCATTCATGACCATGTTCTTGAAGTGCAATATTGTTCAATAGATGATCAAGTTGCAGACATCTTTACAAAGGCTCTCACAGAGGCGAAGTTTACTAAACTTTTTTTATGGTTTGATTGTTCAGAAGTTGTCACTAGGGGGATAGGCTCTAGTGCCTCTTCCTTCTCTTTGTGTCATATTTGTTAAATCCTTCAATCCTATCCCAGTTGTTCTTTAGGGGGGATGTTAGGATATTCCGACACATAGGAAATAATTAAGTATAACTTGGTCTAGTATAGAGTTAGGTAAAGTGTGTTTCTTTACTATGTACTTTTGTAACTTACAATCCGATGGTCACAATATGTAGTGATCTGGCGGTTCATTCTCTCCTCGGTATTACCGACACTTGATCCGTGGCTTAGCACCCGATTGGTCCATGATCTCTATTTAAAGAGCATGGAGGGTCATTTGTAGGTTAATTGTTTATGAGAGAAGCTTATGTAAATTTTCATTATTTTATTAATAAATTTCCTGAGGTGGCCGCGTTGGCTCAAGCTGTGGACTGTTTCCCTCTTTGAGGGTTTTAACCACGTCAAAAATACTGGTGTATTGATCTGTGTTCTGTTTGTGAGCAGTGTCCTTTGGTGTTCTGTTTGAGGAACTTACCCTGTAAATTCCTACAAATATCTTCCACATGATGGCTTATTACCATCACATTTTGAAAAGAAACAAACTATACTCTAATGGTTTGATTCGAAAGTTATTACATAACTTCATTGAATCCCAACAAATTGTCTTTTTCAATGGCCTTTGCATCAGGAGAACTATTGTTTTTGTGAGAATTCACTAAATGTTATCAGCCCTTTTAGCTTATTCTTATTCCTCTTCCTTTGTTTTGGCTGTCTAATTTAACAAATATGGATTAGTGTAATGAACTAGCTGATCCTGTCCATCTTTTATTCTCGATAGAACAACCCTTTCAGCTTATTATGATTCTTTTTCCTTCACAATGGCTGTCCAAATTTATGGCCGATGGAATAAAGTAATGAATCCAACTAGTCCTATACAGTTTTAGTTCTCCTTAGAAAAACAAAGTTACTTTACCCCTCATGAAATTTTTCGATGGATTACAGTAATGAATGCAACTCATCCTATCAATTATCTCCAGAATGCTCTAATTAATACATTAACAGTTTTAGAAGGTATTATCCCTGATGTAAAAGTTTGGATTATGTTATTTTCGAGTAGATGGAACCATGAGAATATTTGTTGCCTTCAAGCATTGTTTTGGAATTTTAACAACTCACTCCTCATTGTAGTTGGAGAAAGGGGCTTCATCAGGAACTAATTCAAACATGACTAATCAATATCTTGAGATACCACCTCCACGTCCAAAGTGAAAGCTAGGACATGCTTACGCCAAAAAGTTGGGAAGGAGAGATGCGTTGAATTTTCCAAAGGGGTTCAGGCTCTCACGAATGCCTGTAGAGTGAAAAACGTTCATGTTAATGGTGACCATTCAATGCTTTATTTTATTCATTTAATGGAAAACGCTACTGGCTAAAGCAGATCTGAAAGCTTATTCTCATTTTCTTCAGCTCGTCCTGGAACAGAATTACAATGCGGTGATTTATTAGCCTGTCACTACTACCATTCACATTCCGCCCTTTTAATAAGTGTCCGAAGAATGGACCACTAGCAATTGATCTTCTTGAACTGAGTGTTGCATCCCCGATTCTGAGAAATAGAGTTGGGGGATGTCAAGTTCCCTATGTCCATAACCCATCCAGGCAAAGTGCATTTTCTCTTAGTGTACAGAACTACAAAAATCTGAGGTGAACAACAGTAATTGAAACATTGTATTCCTTAGATAGAAGGTTTGTAAGTTTATCTAAAGGAGTTTTTTGCTTAGATTACATCAATTTGTTTTAACAGGGTTTCATTGGAGTATGGCCACTTTGTTTAAGATAGTACAAGTATCCATATCATAGAATTGAATTTGTTTGAATGACCATGGATAATTTTTAGTGCAGTTTGTTAGATAGTTTTGCCCCATAGACCTGTTCACATGAAATAACGACATTCTTGTGGACACTACTAAAGCAGACTTCAACTCTTTCCGGAACTCAAATGATGTTGCATCACTACATCCTTTTTTTCAAAGTAGGGTTTTATTGAAGTATAGTCACCTTATTTAAGTGAGTGCAACTATCCAGGTCATAGAATTCAAGTAGGTAGGTAGATAATCCAAACGTTTTTGGGCCAGAGAGGCACTCATTGTGTATGATATTATGGATTCCTTCTCTGATTGTCCTTATATACAGTCTTAGCAATTTAATAAGAGCTCTTGTCAGATTCGTTTTGGGGCCAATACATTACCAAATAGCACATACAAAAGCCTCACAATTTCATATAAATTGACCCTGCAATTTGTAACAAGAACATGACTTCCTGAACCTTGCAAGGGAAGTAGGTAAGAGATCTCATATTCTAATGTAACAAAACAGGATAATTGATGATTTACAGGCTACATAGTGTTGAATTATAAGTAGTACATGTGACAGTGACAACATAAAGGTACTGTGTTGAACTATTTCCTAAAAGAAAATTGCTTTAACTTCATATACGAAGATCCTCACGTTTTTCATAAACATTTGTCACCACCATAGATCTGTTCGAGCCTTATATCTATTAAGTACCTATGAATTAGAAATCATAGTGTCATGAAATCCTCCATTTGTAAAATCTAATTAAAAATATATTTCAACAATCTACCTATAGAAGTTTTGCACTCATCTCAACTCACTGTCACACGAAATCCCCCATCTGTAAAATCTAAATAAAAATATATTTGCAAAGTTTGTACATTAGACTCTTCCAATAAGTTGTTTCCATTATCTCATATGATGGAGAGCTTAATTTCCATTCAACTGGTTGCATTTGCTTATATTCTTGCCACCATTTTTTGAAATTGCTTCCTTCTCATAAAACATTTGAAGAAATGGTGCACTCATTAATCATCATTGTCACATATTTTTCGATTTTTTCTAGACTTTCTTTCTCTTGGTGTAGGCCTTGTTTGATATCTTTCAAAGCCTCTTATCTAGACTTAGACTTCTCTCTTGAAAAATTTGTATCTAGTAGAGTAGTGCACTGATTGTAGAGATTTGCAATGTCAATACTAGCAGGGGAAACACCCAAAAGTCCAAACGTTTTATCCCACACTCGGAGAGCAATGGTCTAGTTGTTTTCTCACCTGCAAACTTTTGCTAGTTTGCAATCATATCTATAATATAACAACTTAGTATTGGTATCTCGATTGTCCTCTCCACCAATTCTATGAATCTGATTAGTATCGTTTTTGGGAATGTTTTTAGTTGTTACACAGAACAAAACACTTCGAGCTTTTGTTAAATGGAAAGAAAACTCATGATATCACAAATTCTGAGGCTGGTGAAACATGGGAATTAGTAGACTATATATATGGGAAGAAGAAGTACCTTTCAGAATATATTTCCCCTAATGCGCCCCTTCAAAGAGACTAGTAGTAATATATATTTCTGGAATCTGAACCCTAAAGCCTTGGATATTGTTGGTCATAATGACCCACAATACAAAAATCTCTCTTGGATGTGCAAGAATAAAGCCATGTCTATTTTCTCAAAGTGTGCTCCATGAAAATATAAAAGCAAAGTTTAAACTATTTTGCAAGTCTGCAAAAAAAAAAATCATTTGTAAAATTAATCTGTCATTTGTAAAAAGATGATAGGCATACTAGTTAGCCTATGTTTTCCTTGATGGATCTACATGTTGACTTAGTCCTTCGGGTACCTTGAACAATATAATGGCCAAATATCAATGGCATGCATATTTTATATTGCAAAACTCGCTAATAAAATAAGCCAAAAAGAAAAAAGGGCCATGCGTACCATTATACTATGTTTTTAGGCTTTTATGCAATAAACCGTGAACAAATATGGAGTGAATTTGAAAACAAAAGCCAACCAAATTAGAAAGCTCAAAAAGGGAAAAATATCAAATTTTAAAACTCAATTAAATTTTGAAGAAAATTCCCAACTAACCAAATCACAAATGTAGAATGCAAAATACCTCCAAAAAAAAATATAGCGAGGGACAAAAATTTACAACCTCAATCACAGAATCCAATGAAAAGATGCCATGTACTCTCTTACCAAGGAGTAAAATTATCAATGAAACCAACCAAACAGATTCACAAAATTAAAATGCAAATGTTATCTATGTAGTACTTTATTGGGGAATAATATTATGAACAAATCATAGACAAGCATAAAAGAAATTTCCAAGAATAGCATATCCTTGCCTCTGTTTTCACTACAATAAAATTATGAATAGAAACTGACTCCCATTTGAGCCTCTTATCTGGCTATAGACTACTCTCTTGAAAAATTTGTATCCAGTAGAGTAGTGGACTGATTTTAGAGATTAGCAATGTCAATACTAGCAGGGGAAACACCCAAAAGTCCAAACATTTTATCCCACACTTGGAGAGCAACGGTCCAGTCGTTTGCTGAACTGCAAACGTTTTTTGGTTTGCAATCATATATGTAATATGAAGTCTTAGTAGTGGTATCTCGATTGTTAGGGAACCAATTAGAGCCAGAGAATGTCTTCAGCGTAATGGCTTGGAATAAGAGAGCCGAGTTGCGTTATCCTAGGGAAGCTTTTGTAACATCCAAGGCTAATGAATCCCTAGTATAGGCAAGAAACTGATGAATCACAATTGTTTCTTTCAAATTCTAACAATTTCAAATCCCATTGTGGTTGTTGGAAAGGTGATTGTATCATGAGGACACCGTTACTCCCCCCTAGTTCAGTCAAGAAATAATCAATGCCCCAAGTGTTGATTGGCAGATAATCCTCCCTCAACTTAATTCCTAGCTTTTGGACTCAATTAAAAGTTTCTTTAGAATTCATAACTTTCACTTGCTCTCAAACAATTCAGACCTAATACCAGAAGTCTTCAATCTTTGTACTTTGTCTGTTGTCCTAGTTTTCTTTATGAATTACTAATTGAAAAGGAAGACAATAAAATTGAAAAGGAAGGCACCTTGACTCATTCCTTTTGACATGTCATTAGAATGGGGCAGACCACAGAAAGAATGGAGCTTGGTGGATGTCTCAATATTGTCAACCACACTAGTGAAGCAAGGCCTTACTAGAGTTTCTTTGACTTAGATGCCAAAATCAATTCTGCCAAAGTCACCTAGGAATTGCACCAGGCCTCATCTTATAAGAAGTCAATGCATACAATCCACTTCGAGAGTTGAAACTCCTTTTACAATAAATATAATACAAGACAAGATATGATTGCCCCGAGACTAGGTACCCTTGGTGTATATATTGGAGACAAAGGGTGGAGTAATAGCATTCCGCCAATCTAGGGTAGAATCTGCAGCTATCTTTGGGTGATAAATGATAAATGTTTCTGAAAGACATGAGGATCTTTGTATATGTCAGAAATTAGAATTACTGAGGTTCAATAATGTTTCTTTTATGTGATAGCAGAACATAGCTCATTTATGTTGTCACCTGTACTACTTACAATTATACATTATGCAACTTGTACAATCATATACTATACTGTTTAGAAATGGAATTTCTATTACATTAAAAGATGATATCTCTACCTACTTCCTGGGCATGATCTGGGAAGTCAAGTCCATGTTACAAATTGCAGCGCAAATTTATAAGAAATTGTGAGGCTTTTTCATGTTAGGTTTTTTAATATATTGCCCCCAAACAAAATCTGGCAAGAGCTTTCATTAAATTGCTATCACTATATGCATAAACTTGCTTCAAGGACAATCATAGAAGAAAATCTGACAAGATCTTTCATTAAATTGCTAATACCATATACATAAACTTGCTTGAAGGACAATCAGAGAAGTAATTCCTAGAATTCTGTAGCAATAATGTTTACAACATTGAGCCAAACAATAGATCTGGGCATCTTCAAACTGTCCATTAACCTCCATCCAAGAATCCAAATTCGCTAAATTATTTCAAACAAAATGAAGATCAATTTGACTAAAACATTTTGAAAACAGATTACTTTGCATGTATTACTTAATACATCACTATTATTCTGCTCTGTGTACAACATCTAGGGCTCAAGCTTAAGAAGCCCAGTTGGGGACCCTTACTGGTTTCTTCATAAAATTGAAAAAAAAAAATATCCAACATATTGAAACTTTCCTAATAAACAAAAAAAATTATATTAGGCTAAGGCAACCTTAAGGATCTCAATCAACAAAAGTTCATATGAAGCAAATAATATTCAAGGAGCCCAGAAACAAAGGAGCTTTCTCTCTGAATCCTCAGCAACAAGAATTCTTTGTCTTGGGTGGTTCCACTCCATCCCCATCTCCATATACATCCATAATATTAACTCTATTGAGAGACAATTGAGACTTATAGGAATCAGAATTTAACATCTTCTTTCTCACATTAGTGTAAATCTCCTTGACCCAATTTGGAATACAAGACAATACATTTGTATTATCCAGAGCCAAGGTATCAATGAAGAACATCCCCTCTGATTCGGCAAGCTTCTTCCCATCTTCGACAAGAACTTCCCTTATATGAGCTAAATCGGACTTATTCCCCACAAGCATTTTCATGACATTGCCATCAGCATGCACTACAACATCAAAATTTCGCATGAGTTTGAAAATAGCTTGCAACATCACATAGATGACAACCAAAAGCCAAAGCTAATTTCAAATATGCTCTATAAGGCATTACAATAGTGATTGCTTGCAATGCAAAAGTCAAAGCCAGAGCCAATTTCAAAGATTCTCTACAAGGCATTACATAGAAACTGCTTGCAATGTTAGTATCAGAACTAAGGAAGATGCTATCACATCAAACCCAAAGATGATCCACAATGCATGACACCCAGACATCAATGATCCACAAGGCACAACGCAAAAATTCCCATAATATTGGTAGGAGAGTGTTGGAGTGCTATTACTTCAACCCAAATATAGCTTCAGAGTCTACCCTATCCCCCAATTGTAATAGAAAATTTGTTCAAAATGTTGTTGATGAAGTTCAACCTTTAACAAGTGTAGTGTGAAGGAACCGTTCATGTAGAGTGGCTGAATAAATTTCTTGTGATGTTATATGACAAATGACATTTCTATCACACATAAGGCATATACATGAATCATGTTTTGCTTAGACAATGCTTTGTTAGTCTATGGTTATCTGATTTTTGGTGTATGGACAGTCGGTAAGGATAAATATTTTTAGAGTTTTCATATAGCATTCAAAAACTAGAGAAACCTAATTCAGTATCATTTATTTTAAAACTCATAGATGTATTTGGGTCCTATAATGAGCATTTAATCTATATAAAGTGGTGATTGCTAAATGTATTTTTTGCAGAATAGTTGCCAATATTGAAAGTGTTGCAGTGCAAATGAACAAAAATTATCTGCTTTTTTTAATTATATATGATTGAAAAACATGTTGAGTATTAGGAAATAGATAATTGTCTACTTGTTTAACATGAATTTATTGTTATCTTATTTTTCAGGTTTTTGAAGTGTAAAAGATGGTGCAAAATTGGTGTTTATGCATTGAAGTGTCCTTCTTCCCAGATCCAAGTCGAGTAGTTATTAAATTCATCCTTTACAATATGGCAACAAATCATTTATTTCATGGAAAGAGATAAGTGCCTGGAATGATGAGAAACAATGAGGCATATTACATTGCCCTTGTTGAAGAGTTAAAAGAGGCAAAACAACATGATGCCAATGATATTGATGTCTTCATCAACTTGGAGTTGATATGTAATCAGATGAAAGGCATATATTGGGTTTAGAAGGACAATTTAAAACCTCTTCATAAGGAAGCAATAAATTGGAGTTGTCAATTTCAACACTTTACCATCAATCGCTCTGCAAATATTGAAAAGATATCCACTGATATAATGTCCAGAGCATTTTTAAGCACATATGTAGATGTCAAATATGACATAGGATCACCATCCACTACAACAAAAACTAGTGATCACCATCAATATAAATCCCCATTTTGTGAATGGGTTGTTGTTATCATTTTTCTAGGGTCTATCATAGCATGGTTCTTTCACTAAAGAAGAATTATTAATGTTTTATTTTTCCCAAACATGCAATGATTACGGTTTTTTCTATGGGAGACAAATTTATGAACAAATGTAATAGATTCCATGTACATGGACAAATGTATTTTGAGAAAAGTAATTGGTTCATGGTTTTGTGATTATCATTAATACATTATGATGTTGTTTGATCCTTCCAAACACCTTCTTAGATCTTTGTTTCTAGAGAGATATTTATGTTCTATGTGATTTGTTCATTGGTTGTTGATCAGTGATGAAAGGAATCTTTACTATGTTTATAAGGAATTTATTCTAAATAGCACTTATTTCTCAATCACCCAATCACACTTCCCGTCTCCACCTTGGATTTCATCCCAATAGTTTTCCCAGATCACAACTCTATTTTGGCTTGACTTCTCTGCATTTCAGATCTTGTGCTTATGGATTTATCATGATAGCAAGGACCTGGTCTTTTTAAATCAAAGAAAATATTGCTCATGCTCAGTGTGTCATAAGTAAGGAAATGTTAATATTTCTCCAAGAAATGACATCCATCATGATGGTCTACTATGCTAAATCTCCTATGTGACGACTCCACTTCCTCCGAATCTCGCACTCGTTTTTCCTCTACAAAGGGTTTCTTAGATAAAACTAGAAAATAACCAGTTGGTGTTCTGGTTGTTCTTGTAAGAGAGCTAAGAGGATTACTTGCAGTTAGTGAAACCTCTGCAATCCCTCTAATATTCAACCATTTAAGATTGGGTTCATCTTTAGCTAAATGCAAGGACAATTTACTTATGTTTTGCTATCATTGTGTTGCAGTGGAAGTGACAAAATTGTAAATAATTTGTTGAGATTGCCATCATTAATGCTTTCTCTATATAATATTCTCACATCTAGTACTCCTAAAGCAAAAAAGAAAGCTCCTTCTCTTCTTAGAATCCTTCACAGTTGGGACTCTTCAAGAATTTCTCAAACAATTCTCTTGCCCGAGACTGGAAATTCAGTCACTTCAGCACACTAGTGAAGCAGCTGCCAGTTTTCCACCAATTCATGTAGGGCCTGGCTTTTACTTGTACAGATATTATTTGGAAGACAAGAATCAAAATAAATGTAAATACCTCTGTTATTCGACAGCATTTTGTTTTGTACAGTATTTAATCAGACATAAAGGAGATGGATGACATAGAAATTCGGGGTGTCCAACTCACCTCTATAATTTACCCTTCTAGGAGATGCCTAATCATTCCCACATGGTCATTATAGCTTGATGTACCTTTGGGTCCCATTGACTTGATTTGATCCTTTGTGTAATTGATATAAAATTTCTATCTTATCAAACATATATATTTGAGTTAGACTACCTTAATTGATATGTGCCCACTTTTGCTGATCAATACATATTTTATGTCTGGAATTTGGATTAGGTATTCTCATACACAATCATCATACCATTATCGGCAAGGTCATGAATTTTGTTGTTTAGGTTTTACTCCTTATCAGTAAATCTATGTTTAGGTTTTACCCTCCACCTTTTTTAGTGAATAGATTGAGGAATGTCATTGCACAATCTTGCTAGAATATTTCCTTGAACATGTGTGTTAACCCAACTAAAGGGGTACAATTCATAAGAGTTAAAATATTTCATGCATAGTATGGAAATTTATTAATATAAATTTTCCTACAATTTTTGTTCTTTTGGTGATTAACTGTTTTTTTTTTATATATAAATATCTGGATCCACCATGGAAATGAAGCCTTCAAGCCAGGAAACATGCTACCAAAAGGGATCTTGTGCCAGCTAGCCTTCACATGCTGGATCCCAAGCAACTAGCATTAGAGTTTTAGGTTTGTACAATATGTAGTCTGAATAGCTGTATAGCTAAGTAATTTATCATCTATAGTCTATATATTATATGACAATGTTAGCAGGAAAGGTCTGAGAAATCAAAATTTAGCTTCAGTTTCTAACGATGCTAGCGGTAAACATCTAGGAAAGGCTTGAAACATTATATAGATGAATGTATATAATATATACATAATTTTCAGTTTTCTTTGTGTGGATGGAATGGTTGTGTCATTAATATTTTATTATATCAATCCCGTCCAACTCTAGAGGGTCCTCTTAAAACAGTATGGTGCATAGACCATAGCATTTTCCAAACAGTGTATGGCATTCATTTACCATCATACCTACTTGGGAATCTTTAGACTTTAAGGAAAATTTCAGTGAAGATGACTGGTTGATTATAATGTAAAGTTGACATATTTAGATCATGAGAATGTAGACCCATTTAAGAATGTGTAGTTAGACATACTCTTCATTATCATATTAATATATTAATCATTGATGAGACAATAAAATTTTTATTTACAGGTATCCTTTTTGTATGAGGATTGATGCATCATGATTTTAGTCCTCAGATTTATAAATTATCTAATGATTTTAGTATTAATGTTGTGATTCATGAATGGTTTTGATTCTTAACTTTGAATATCTTCTTTAAAATTAAGAAAATACAATTATAGTTGTTGTATGTGGCATTCCTGTCATCATTTGGATCATGGCTATTAAAGAATCAGGTGGATGTGTGGCCATGGACCCTTCAACTTTCCTTGTAACTTTCTCATATTATAGGTTAAATAGTCCCAGTTGGCTGCATTCACTGGGATGTAGTTATAATTCTACTATGATGTAGTGGTCCTCCTAACACTAAATTTCTGATGTTTATGTTATTACATAATTATGTCTGCCCATTTTTATTTGGGAGTAAAGGGACAAATGTCTCTATCATGTAGTTTTTGCTCCAAGAAAAGCAAGGTCCACTCTATAATCCAACATGGATGAGCATTAGATGATGAGATGTGTAACCTGATAATGCTAGTAAAATAAAAAAATGAAAGAAAAGGTTTTAGGCCCTATCCCTGTCCCTTCTACGAGAAAGAATACAAATGCCTCTTTTGTTATGGGAAATGTTTCTTGATCTTTAGAAGTTGTGATATAGGCCCTTTGTCACTAATCTATAGCCTTTTGTAATACTCTTCTTCTCAGGAAATAATCCCTTTCCCTAGTAGTGGTCCAAACACCTTCCAGCCTTGCTTTCATAGTTCACTTTACGATTTCCTTGATCCTCCCAATACTATACACTATCCTCCATCTTGCCATTTTTGTTCTTACCATTTTTATTCTTCTAGTGATTAACTGATTTTTTTTTAATATAAATATCCTTGTAAAAAAATGTGTCATTTTCATAACCTTCCATTAATTTCACATAAAAGATATCATCTATATTGCAATTCTCAAAAATGCAATTTCAATCAGTTTTCAAAGCTTGTGAGTATGGCAGGAAGCCAAATGAATTTCTTTTGAAGTCTGACAATATATTGTAGAAGAGAAATCTTTATTTCCAACCTTTGAGAATTTTATCCACATGGTTTCTTGGTGACTCCAACATTCTCTCAGATGTTTTTGGCAAATGAACAAATGTATGTTTTAGAATGGTATTTTCAATGATGAAAATGACTTGTCGATAAGTCCTCAAATACATTTCAAGGAAACTGCCCTATTTGGCCCACATATGCCTCCCTACATGAGTATTTCTCGACAGCAAACAAATGTGGACTTGATTGATAAAGTCCATATGACACAAGTATGAATGAATAGTTCCAATGCTAGCATACAATAAGTTAATTTTGTGCACTTTTGAGGTGTTTTTGTGTTACTCTGTTGACTTCTAACACTTCCTATTTTTCTTTCACAGAAAAAGCTTGATGACACTCAAGAAGTCTTGAAAGATTTTCAAGAGAAACACAGTGAAGCTAACTACACAATCAATGAAAAGGAGTTCATTATCTCAAAATTGTTACAATCAAGTAGGTTCTCAGATGTAGCAACATCTGGATATCTTACATAGATCAGCTTCGGATTCAGTCTCACAATAGCAACAACAGCTAAGAAGTATGGAAGAGCAGTTGTAGCTTTTTGTTTCTACTAAAAATTAGTTAACACAAGACTGTAAACAAGAATTTGGCTTTTGGTATTGGCTCCATTTCCTTGTTAATATAAGTAGTCCTCATTTACAATGTCATTTTATTACATATTGCCGAAGGTTACAAAAGGACTAACAGAGAGAGTGGAGAAATTAAAGAAAACATATAGTTTTGGCATCAAAGATTTGCATAATCTAGCCCATGCACTTGATAAAATGTCCCTGTCAAGTTTTGAGAAACTCAACTTAACAGTATCTAAACAATATTTAGCTTTAGATGATGTAAGATTCTGCTTTGTCACAATTCAAAAAGTAGTGAAGTGAAGAGTGGATTTATATATATTTTACTTGTGTGTAGGTTTTGGCCATTGCTGTTTCAAAGGCTGATGCAATGCTCTAACCAACTCAGACTCTGTAATGAATACTACCAGCTATGTGTACTCTAATAAAGTAATCCTTTGCCACAAAATGATGTTGCTTTGATTTCCATCATCTAGGTCTCTTTTAAGCTACCCTTCAATATCATTTTAATTTTACTGAAAACATGGAACATGCTTATCATTTGGGTTACTAACGATATCTATTTCATGTATTTTAATTGATACACAGTCACATCGTGGCACTTTAAGATCACTTTTTTTACTACTCTGTAGGGAACGATTAGAAAATATTTATTTTATGGGAATTTACATAAAAAATTCATAAACAGGAAAACTTTACTATGGCCATATATATATATATATATATATATATTATATATATATATATATATATATTTATATATATATATATATATATATATATATATATATATATATATAATAGTTGCTTCTTGATCTGAGTTCAAATTTTTACAAATAATAACTTTTTGAGTGAATAGAATTAACCACTGCGACAGTAAAAGAGGCACACCAGAGGCTAGAGAGCATAATAGATCAAAGAAAGGAGTAGTGAATCCAATACAGTGCAAAAGTCAACAGCCTTAAAAGTTTCCTCGACTCAAATCTGTCCACTTCAATCAAAACAAATTTGTGTCCCTTCTTGGCATACATTGTGAAACCTTTTACCAATCTCTTAAATATTATTCTTGTAGACTTCAAAGAACACCAATCTTAGGTGATGCAGCAAGTAAATGATCAGGACTAGGGGAAAAAATAGAAACAATTCCCCAAAAAATTGGATTCAAACCACACAACTAAAGATCCAATATCATGCTTGAATCTACTTATTTCTTACATCCTACCCTGATTCCATTTGTCTCTTCAAAGAGCATTCAAGCACCTTCAAGGATTTTCCTATTTAGTCATCTCTTAGCTCTCTTGCAGAATGCATGTTTCCATTTGTCTTTGCCCTTTCTAGAAGGAGTCCTATGCCTACAAAATTCAGGATCACAAATAGGGAGTAGTTTATAAGACAGTTATCACTTTATCACAAGCATAAACGGACAGAACATCGTTCAGCAAACATCAAAAAATCATGAATAGGGCATGTTTAAAATAACATAACAATCTACTATGCTATCATATACTATTCCATGAAGGAAAAATATACTTGATGAAGTCGTGAAAATCCAACGAGATCTTTGACTAGAGGCAAGGAATCAAAAATCCAACAACAAAAAACATAATGATAAGGTTCAAACCTCCTTGGCCTTTGACCATCTAACCATAACTTTATAAAGATGTAAAATACAAAGACCTATAAATCTAATAAACATCAAACCATGAACATAGGTATGAGAACATAGTAACTACATGTTTAAGTATAAAAATCAAACATGTTGCATGAACATAAATAAGTAAAGAGATTCTATTTGACAGCGAGCAAATTTTTCAATGACCATGAACAGATTATGAAAAAGGTATTTGTTGAGTATGGAGCATGATTGTTTAGAGGTCATTGTTTCAGCTGGATGTATACCCCAGGATGTTTGTACACCCATCCATGCAGGGGGGGGGGGGTGCGGGAGGCAGTTGTCCCCCCCGCGGGAGTTTGGGGGGGCAATCCCCCTCGGTTGGGGGGTCTGAGGGCCAGCGGTCCCCCATCGGTGGTTTCAGGGGTAGTGCCCCCGAAGCTAAAAATAGATGTAAAATTGCCTTGTAAAAGTATAGTAATTTCTAGTCAATCTGGGCCGTTCATTAGGTGGATGATCTGACGGTAGAACTTATCTTTAGTTTAGGGTATTTTTGCCCTAGAAGGCAATCCCTCTCTTTGTATGAGGGAATTGTATTTGAGGCTATGTAATAGATGTGTATTCTCCGAGCGAGAAGCAGAGAGGTGAGACTGTGAGAGAAAACAAAGGATATTATAATGGATCTACTATAGGTTGTGTCTCTTCATTTTGTTGGAAAATAGAAATGAAGAATTGGCTGTTCGAGGTGGACGTAGCCCAAACTGGGTGAACCACGTATATCTGTGTCTCTCTTGTTTTATGCATCTTTTGTGTTTATATTTCTGCAATATTTTATGTGTTCCATTGCTTCGTAATATATAATTTTCTAAGAACTGGTATCAGAGCCGAAGGTCTATTTAGCTGATAAACTCGCAGGAAAGAAGGGTCCCTCATTCGAGTGGGAGAAATGGTGGAAGATGGTAAGTTTAGGGTCGAGAAATTTAATGGCCAAAACTTCTCACTATGGAAGATGTAGAAGGAAGATTATATGTATCAGAAAGATCTATACCTACCATTGGGCGGAAAAACAAAGATACCGACGGGTATGACAGATGAAGAATGGAACCTTCTCGATAGAAAGGCACTTGGAATAGTACAGTTGTGCCTCACAACGTCGGTCGCCTTCAACATTTCGAAGAAAACAATGACAAAGGGTTTGATTAAGGCATTGGACAAACTATATGAAAAGCGCTTGGCCTCAAACAAGGTATTTCTTATGAAAGAGTTATTTAATATGAAGATGTCGAAAGGTGGATCTGTTACAGATGATTTAAATGATTTTAATATTGTTACAAGTCAGTTATATTCTATAGTGGTAAACTTTGATGATGAAGTTAGAGCTTTGTTATTCTTGTGGTCATTACCAGAAAGTTGGAATGGTTTAGTAACAGCCATTAGTAACTCTATTTCTAGATCTAGTACTTTAAAGTTTGATGATGTTGTTGGTGCTATCCTCAGCAAGGAAATGTGACAAAAAATCTTCGGTAAGACATCGGGTGATGCTTTGAGTGCAGAGTCTAGTGGAAGAAAAATGAAAAGAGGAAAGAGCTCAGGATATTGTAGTAAATCAAGGAAAGGCAGATCCAAGTCCAGATTGGGGACAGTGTGCTGGAAATGCAGAAAGAAAGGACACCTAATGAAATACTGTAGATCTCGGAAGGGAAAAGAAGGATATGCACAACAAGAAAACAATCATGAAGAAAATGTGACAGGTGAGGTGTTACAGAATGCTTTGATTCTTTCTTTCGAAAATATTGTTGATTCATGGGTGGTAGATTCAGGGGCATCATTCCATGCCACACCTAATAAGAAATACTTTCATGACTATGTTCAAGGAGATTTTGGACAAGTTCGTTTGGGTGATGATAAACCCTGTAAAATTGTTGGAATGAGTAAGGTTCTTGTAAAACAGCATAATGGAAACCAATGGCTACTAAAGGAGGTAAGGCATGTTCCAGATCTAAAGAAAAATTTGATTTCAATAGGGTAGTTAAGTGGTGAAGGTTGTGTGAAAACTTTCACAGATAGAGCTTGGAAGGTCACATAAGGAGCCCTGTTAATTGTTGAAAATAATACTGAGAGGGGGGGTGAATCAATATTATCTAGTTCTTTTAACAAATCTTCCTTATTTACACTTTGAATTATTTTTTTTGCATATCAATACCATAAAATAATGAGCAAGAAAAATAGACAGTCACATCAAAGAACACTAGATATAAGGTGAAAACCCAATGTGGGTGAAAACCACCTGCTGCAATATGTCTCTATCTTCTTTCAAATTAGAAACTCCTTTTACAATGGTCTTGTACTG
>APFE030286669.1:52137-62471 GCA_000404065.3 Pinus taeda | reverse complement strand
ATTGTCTCAGAATGAGTACATACAAAAGGTGTTGAAAATATTTAATATGCACAATGCAAAACCAGTTAGTACACCTTTTGCTAGCCATTTCAAACTTAGTAAGGAAATGTGCCCAAAGACATAAGAAGACATGGATTATATGTCTAAAGTTCCATATGCATTAGCAGTTGGAGGATTAATGTATGGAATGGTCTATACAAGGCCCGATATTGCACATTCAGTGCGATTTGTAAGCAGGTACATGAACAATCCAGGAAAGGAACACTGGATGGCAGTGAAATGGATTCTTAGATATTTGAAAGGTACCACAAATCAAGCATTATGCTTTAGTGGTTAAAACATTTCTCTATAGGAATACGTTGATGCAGATACGGCAGGTGACAGAGATAACAGAAGGAGCACTACAGGAGATGTATTTACTATATGTGGAACAACTTTCAGTTGGGTTTCAAAAATCCAAAGTGTTGTTGCACTTTCAACAATAGAAGCAGAGTATGTTGCTGCTACAAAGGCTAGTAAAGAAATGATTTGGTTACAAAGGTTTATGGGTGAATTGGGTAAGGAGCATGATATGGGCACGTTATACAGTGATAGCCAAAGTGCCATTCATATTGCAAAGAACTCAAATTTCATTCTAGGACTAAACACATATAGTTCAGGTACCATTTCATACGATCAGTGTTGGAAGATGGAGAGCTGAAGTTGGAAAGGATACACACTAGCTAGAATCTTGCAAATATGCTAACAAAAGTTGTAACCAAGGAGAAACTGAGAATATGCTCAGTTTCAATTGATCTTCAAGGATGACGATGAAGATGAGAAACAACTAGGTCCAAAGAGCAGTCATTGTCCAGCAAATGAAGCAGCGGTGGAGTTGCTACGATCATTCTCCAAGTGGGAGATTGTTGAGTATGGAGCATGATTGTTTAGAGGTCTTTGTTTCAGTCGGATGTATACCCCAGGATGTTTGTACACCCCTCCACGCGGGGGTGTGCACGGGGGACTCGTCCCCCCCACGGGGGTTTGGGGGGGTCGATCCCCCCCCGGTTGGGGGTCTGAGGGCCAGCAGTCCCCTAACGGGGGTTTCGGGGGTAGCGCCCCCGAAGCTAAAAACAGATGTAAAATTGCCTTGTAAAAGTATAGTAATCTCTAGTCAATCTGGGTCGTTCATAGGTGGATGATCTGATGGCAGAACTTATGTTTAGTTTAGGGGTTTTGTCCCTAGAAGGCAATCCCTCTCTTTGTATGAGGGCATTGTATTTGAGGCTGTGTAATAGATGTGTGTTCTCTGAGGTCGAAGCAAAGAGGTGAGACTGTGAGAGAAAACATAGGATATTACAGCATATTTGTTGTAGGTTGTGTCTCTTCCTTTTGCTGGATAATAGAAAGGAAGGATTGGATGTTCAGGGTGGACATAGCCCAAACTGGGTGAACCACATATATCTGTGTCTCTCTTTTTTTATTCATTTTCTGTGTTTATAATTCTACAATATTTTATTTGTTCCATTGCTCCGTAATATATCATTTTCTAACAGTACTTTCATAACAACCTAACAATGTGAAAATATAAATATACTTATCATATGAAAAAGGGCCATCTGATGATGCCATGATAACCTAGCTTATCTATTCTTTGTGCATACCTCATTAATTCCCACTAGAGTCGAAGTCCTTCCGTAGATGATCAGTCATGGTAGAAGATGATGCTTCTCCACTTATTCTATAGTTACCTAGAAAAGTGTCAGACATTATCAGAAAGAAATTTTCTAGAGCATCAAGGTATATGTGCACACACAATGAAAGAGTGTCAAATGTACCTAGCATGGCAGGTAAGATTGGATGGTCTTGCATCTCCCTTTGGTCTTGGGTTATCTCCATGGTTAGGGATTGTTGCATTGCTATAAAAATAAACATACCACATGTTAAAGAATAGTGATGATTAAATACTTAAATCTAAAACCATGACTCTATTCAACACATGAAACTAATGTAGAACCATAGACACGACATTATTTGATCGATGACAGCATCTTTTATTGAGGTATCGAAACTCAAACGATTCATATTCTGATGGATCAACATTTAAATCAATTTCCAAACCATTGTTTTTCTGCTACTTCTTCTTTTCTTTGTGGGGCTAAAGAAACTCTTCTTCCTCTTCGAATATGGATCAAGAGAACCCAATCCAGGTGTGAAGTCAAAATAAGTAACGTGCAAATTATTGGCTTCATCCAACATTTTTTTAAGCATACCAGTCAACTGGATTGTCTTCGCCAAAGTAGTAGGAGGGTTATCTAAAATGATATGTGTATAGCTAAACAACTCCTCCCTTGCCAAATGAAGTGCCTCGACATCTGCATCAACAACATTTGTTGCCATAAGAGTAGCATTGATATCTGCATCATGGTTTTGAAGCTCTATATTGATCTCAGGTGGGTCATTGCATATGTTATCCTCTGCATGTTGATGAAGCAATGGATTTGAATTATTCGAGTGGAAATACAACCAATTAACCTTTATTGCATGCTTGAAAATGTTTCCACGGATAGACCATGGACATTCACACGTTATAAAATCCTTACGATACTAGCTGACAAGGTATTTTTCACCTCGATCTGTCTAACTTCTCACCGAATAAGTCCGGTTTATGCTCTCATGAGAACCACAATTAGTATCCATAATTTTTCTTGCTCGTTCCACTCATGATTCTAGCTGCTTTTCTCTCTTGTAGTTGTTTAGAAATCCTTCTTCTTTTAAGATTTCTTTGAACCAATAACAAGGTTCAACTGTTGTTAGTAGCATATGCAATAACTAATCCATCATTCGGGCACATTTTTTCCTCCTATCAGATAGAAATGTTGTTTTTAAGTAATAATGGTATGACTCAACAACATTATTGGTCTCTTGGTTTACGTAAGGAAACTCTCGATAACCTTTCACCCACATACCTAATTGCAAATAGAACGATGTCAGTATCACTATATCACCTTTATAAAAAAAAAATGCATATAATACGAAAAAAATGTTTACTTACGAATCTTATCTCCAGTGACCCAATTCTTATTGAAATAATCTAAGAACTTCTCTTCATTTGCAAACTTGATAGAAAATTGATTGATTGCATCTTCCACTTCATAATTGAGAGTGTGTTTCATGACGAAACTTAACTCATTGAACATCTCCTTGGATTTTATGCAACTAGTGGCCAACCGATTGACATTTTTGAACCAAGCCCTCCATACTTGCCAAACGTATAAGATCACGTCACAACCTGTGATCCTCCTTCCATATTCAATGCATTTTAGTGTGGTATTTTTAGAAAAAATGCAAGTTTGGTTATATCATGACAATGTTAAAGTTACCTGAAGCCACTAGTTTCAGCCAGTGCATCATCAACCATGAAGGCATTAACTTTCTAATCAGGAAAGGCTTGGAAACACTTGTGCCTGAGCTGCTCCAGCCATATTGCAATATGATCTGATGTGTTTTATGATGCCACTACCCATGCAACGGGCACCCCACTTTGTTGTTCAGCAAATGCCATGCGTGTGTACAACTGACACTATCATTTTCAACATTACAAAAATTCCAATACAAGTTATTAATCATTCTGAATGTATACAACTTAAATAAATATATTCAATAAATCATTGGCATCTGACTTACCCCGTATTTATTTGTGTTAAATGTTGAATCCATGGCTATTAAGCTATTGTATGATAGCTTGACCATTGTCTCTAACATCCACTTTGTTTGAATACCTATCATAAAAGGGACCTCCAAACCATTGGGCTTTTGGTAAAATAAAAAATATTCCCAATGCTTTTGATACTAAAGGTTTACACTCATTTATCCTTTTTGTGAAGTTAATAATTTCCCTTCGTCAACCTATTATAGATGTTTACAATATCTTTCCTGCACAAGAAGAAATCTATATCTCGAGCTGCCACATCGATGTCAACATGTCTCTTAACGTGGGTTCTATACACTACATCAATAGGCACTCCCAAAAAGAAACAACTCTCTACATATGCAACAACATCCCTTGAAAGCTTTGGCCTATGCAAGGCCCTGGTCTCGCCTAAAGTGTCACATTGACCATGACAAGTCCAACCTTCCTCATCTTCATGTTCATACATATTGAAAGTTAATATTGCTCTATCAAAAATTTCATCCATAACTTTCACAATAAAGTGGCATTAGCAACCCCCTCTTCTGCACAAATGAGGTCATTCGTTTAGCTGAAAGATTTCCTCTTTTGTCCTCTAGGCCAAATGAACAATGATAACTACACAAAAAATTTATTGTTAGTACATACAAAGAAAGATAATCATGGTTTCAAAAGATCTAAACAATACATATTTTAGATACTCACATATCATATTGCAATGCAGCAATAGCTCTTTCTTTTGGTTCTTTTTTTGTTTTTCATATGAATTTACATGGGGCAATAGGATTTTCTTCCTCTCCTTTGATAAAGTCAACAACTCGTCATAATGGAATTACAGCAACTCGATCAATACTACTGTTTTTTCTATTTCTTTCTCCCTAAACCAAGTCTTTACTAGAGAACGTCATTTTGCCTTTGAGGTCTTGCACCTCAAGATCCATGATATATTGCCATTTGCTTCGCTTGCCCATTTTTAACTGATCTAGTCAAACAATATGCAAGGACATCAAAACCGAAATTTGAATCTTAGCAAGTTATCCAACATATATACAAATATTAAACCTCTTTTATGTTTCTTTTTGAGGTCTAAAATATCAATCACTCAATAATGAAAAAAATAAATAGCACAAAAGGATGCAAAAAATTTGGGATGCAAGCATTTCCTTTAAGATGTTGCTTCTTGTGTCATTCACTTTGAAATTGGAGTTCCTAAAAGGAAATATTCCTTTGACAACATGAAGAGATGCAATCCAATGAATGTTGGCCATGTTTTTTTAGGGTGACCATTTGCTAAGTAGGACTAGACTTGAATGAAAGGGCTTTCTACAATGTATGTTTACATCACAACTCTACTAGTAGTATGTCCTCAAAGATTATCAGTGCTGCCATAATCTATCGAAAATTTATAGCAGGCAATCATTAGGCTTACATGCCACTACCGTAGCGAAAGAGATGTGTTAGAACGAAGAAAAGGAAATGAAATATTCTCAGGCATTTCGTCAAACATTTGGCAAGCAAACTCAATTGCACCATGTTTAACATATCCTTGTAATAGCATTCCGCTCATACATTTTGTTAAACAATTGGCACACATCATTGACACTTCCACATTTAGCATACATGTTGATGAGATTGTTTTCTACAAATACATTTGGCACTAACCCAGTTTTTATCATATGGGTATGGATCCACTTACCCTCTACCAAGGCTTTTGTGTCAACATGTCCCTACAAGACACTGGCATATTCATTCGGTAATGGTTTTATGTTTTACTTCAGCTAATGGTTGCTTTCTATTCTTACTTTCTCCCAGCTGTCCAATTTATCAAATGGGAATGTTTATTGCAATCTAGCAATATTATGTGTAAATGGCAAAATCCTGTTGATCAAAAACAGTAATCTGAATATCAAAATAAAAGAAATATTGTTCCTATTGTTATTATTTTGCCACCTTTGAATTTTGACTAGTTGTCATTTGTTTTCCAACAAATACAAAACTTTGAAGATGGCCTAACCCTCCTTTCTGAGATGACAATGGACTTACTGGTACATACTTGCATCTTGTTAGTAAAACTGGAGTTATGTAGCTGATTAACCAACTATTTTTTTCCTTGAAAATGATTTCCATTTTTGTAGAGGCTCTTTTCTTTCATGTTCATCGCTAATGTAGACTGTCTAACTTTCACCTTCTTTTTGGGATATTTTAAAAATACTATGTAATATAATTCATAGTCATGAACTTCCACAGCAGAAGATTGGTTTGCAATACCACAAATTTCCAGAAAAGACATGTAATGGGTGGAAGAAGCAGAGGTTCATTGGTTAAACTTTTTTAGTAGTATGGTGATCAATATCTTGACCATGCAAATATGAATATAAAATAAATTTGATGAATGGAAGTATTTTTAAGAGAAAGTAAATTCATTTGAAGAAAAACTTGTGAAAATTGGAATCACAATTTACTGGAAAAATTTGTAAAATAAGCTTACAAAGTAGAGGTAATCTGTAGATTGTGTTTTGTATGCACTTTCTCCATAGTAGATGAATTTAGTATATTGTTGGTTTTACCCATAAATTGCAGGCTTAACAAGCTGAATATCATATTAAACTTTGGGGAGGTTCAATAGATTCAATCAAAGACAGTTTAAGGAAGGTAGACAAAGAAAACCCTTTATGATTTACTATGTGATATCTTGTGTTATACAGAGATGTTTATTTTCAGAAGATTAATCCTCTCATGTTATAAAGAGGTGTTTATTCACAATATTAATCTTATGGCAAGACACTGAAAGAGATGTCAAAGAGTAGTTATCTTCTGAAGTATGAAATGAGGATTGCTAGACTGTTACTCTGAAGTGATGCATGTACTCTAATGCATCCACATCACCTGTTTTGGCAGATAATAGGCATTTCTAAGTGTATTTGAAGAGGACAGTGAATTCATGGTGAATTTCCACAATCAAGGACAAGGAAAATCATTTTGTCAAGCTACATTCAATTGTCTAGACAAATATTTAATTCCCCCATTTGTGGTTTTCACGGAATAACCCTGTTCTTTTATTACAGGCTTTGTCTTTTACAAATGTTGATTAATGGTATTATATTTTCCATAACATCATGTGACTATCAGGTGATGTTGAGAAATATACAATCTTCTACCACATTCAAGGGCAGGGAGAGTCATTTTGTCAAGCTGCACTGACTTGTCTACACAATTGTTTAATTCCCTCATTCATTAATTTCATGGAACCACCCTATTATTTTATTGCAGACTGACTTTTACAAATGTTGATTAATGGCTTTCTATTTTCCCTAGCATTACATGAATATCAAGTGATGTTGAAAATTATACAAATAGAAGGAAAGCTTCAACATGTTTATGTGAATTTAAAGCACATGACATATTTAAATGTGAAAATTATTTTTGTTTGTTTGTGGGGTTTAATCTTTATCAGGTTCTAGGTTTAAATTTCTTGGTGAAGGGTTGAGAATTGAAACTCTCCTATGGAACATCCAGACTCGATCAAACATTAGACACTTTTAATGACAACATCACACAATTGAATTTGATTATTCTTCCATCCAACATAAAGTTGAACCTGACATGAACTAGTCCAACCTAAACTAGCCCCTGGGATCCTTATTGTATTTTCATTTTTTTTCTTCTGTAAAGCATCATCAACCTATCCTTTTGTGCCTCTTCTAGATTTCCTATAAGCAAGTTTTGTCTTCAAAGTTCAGTTAGCTCGTTAGATGATTGACTAGTTAGTCTCCCTAGAAACGTCTAGTCTCTCTATCCAACCAGCTATCTATTATCCCAGCAAGAAAGCAGTCTATATCCAGGTAAGGAAAGCACTAACTGCCTAGACTATGGAGTAGTACTTGTTTACCTACTTGCAAATTAGACTGTAGGAAAATGGTGTGGCCAACCAACTTGAATCTACCAGGGGAGTAGAGCCCCCACTATTCTTCTCGGGTAATTTGAGATCAATGAATGTAGTTCAACTGATAATTAGTGGAACAAGTATAATTTGAAATATGAGTGATGATTGGGTTTGAAATAAAGCAATGGTAATGCAATCCAACAACTCAGATGTGTGAGACTGACACAATTGAGGCATACTTTGGGATTGATTTCTCAATCTTTGAGGTAAGCTCATTGTAGAAATTGACACTAGATATCTAATTTCATGCTTTAAAGGCAAAGAAATACTATATCTTCTTATCCAATAAACTGAGGGATTTAGAAACAGAGAGGAAGGGATGTAAATATTTTGAAAATGAGACTCATAATATATTCATGAACATAAAGAAGATATTGTGTTGTAAAGTATAATGGAAATTTTTTTACCACAATCTCCAAACAATGAACAAAGTAGTGATTCTAAGGCAGTTCCAGATGTCAGAGAAAACAATGTGTGCTATGCAATGTGAATCTCTAAACAAAGTTGCTTCCTAATGGAGTTGCCCTTGAAGCAAAGTTGATTGTTGCTCTTGAATATATTTCAAAGTCCTCTTAACAAACATGTAGTCCTAGGGAATATGTTTCATCATGATTAAATGGCCAGAAACTAAGAAAATGCCATTCATAAGTGCACTCTTAGCCAATCGAGTTGTATATAGTAGCCCCTAATATTCAGAAAAGAGGATGAGTTTTTACTTCAGTTGGAGGTCAAGTTTCATCCTACAGTTGGACTGAGCAATGGGTACGAAAGAATAGTGTTTCGTTGCCAAAGAAAAATCAATTTCCTTTAGTTTGAGTGCCATTGGTTCCATATTTCAATTCTGAGCATTTTTCCCTTGTACAGGATGAGTCTCTTCCAGATGAAAGAGAAGTTGCAATGGCTATAACAAAATATTGAGGGTGGAGTTTACGTATGCGTGTCTATGGAGTGGTTGAGCGAAGTATCTCTGAGATGGCTGCTTAAATGTTGATGTGTTCAAGTGCTAGGCCTATAAGGCTAGTATTTTTTGCTGGTTAAGGCTGAAAGCTCCTAACAATCCTCCTCTTACCTTTACTTCTTGAAGCTATAGGTGCTTCAAGAGTTGTTAATGTAAACTTTGTGGTATGATATTATTCAACTTTGGTGCCCTGCTTTGTAATTTTCATGAAGTCATGTTTGCATCTATTGTTCCTATTGTTATTATTTTTCCACCTTTGAAGTTTGACTATTTGTTGTTTCTTTTCCAACAAATACAAAACATTGAAGATGGCCTAAGCCTCCTTTCTAAGATGACAATGGACCTACTGGTACATATTTGCATCTTGTTAGTAAAATTGGAGTTATGTAGCTAAATAACCAACTATTTTATTCCTTTTAAAATGATTTCCATTTTTGTGACAAATGTTTAGGAAAAACATGAGCTCGTATATGAAGTTAAAGCAATTTTCATTTTGGAAATAGTTGAACACGATACCTTTGTGTTGTCACTATCACATGTACTACTTACAATTCAACACTATGTAACCTGTACAATCAGCAATTATCATGTTCTGTTACATTAGAAGATGAGATCTCCTACCTACTTCCCTTGCAAGGTTCAGGAAGTCATGTTCTTGTTACAGATTGCAGGGCCAATTTATATGAAATTGTGAGGCTTTTTCATGTGCTATTTGGTAATGTATTGGCCTCAAATAGAATCTGAGAAGAGCTCTTATTAAATTGATAAGACTATATATAAGGACAATCAGAGAAGGAATCCCTAATATCATACACAATGAGTGCCTCTCTAGCCCAGAAACATTTGGATTATCCACCTACCTACCTGAATTCTATGATCTAGATACTTGTACTCACTTAAATAAGGTGACTCTACTTCAATAAAACGCTGCTTTGAAAAAAAGGATGTAGTGATGGAGCATCATTTGAGTTCTGGAAAGAGTTGAAGTATGCTTCAGTAGTGTCCACAGGAATGCCCTTATTGCCATTGAACATGTTTATGGGGCATAAACTTTCTAACAAACTGAACTAAAAATTATCCATGTCCATTCAAACAACTTCAATTCTATGATCTGGATACTTGTACTATCCTAAACAAAGTGGCCATACTCTAATGAAACCCTACTAAAACAAATTGATGTAATCTAAGCAACAAAGTTCTTTAGATAGACTTACAAAACTTCTATCCAAGGAATACAATGATTCAATCACTGTTGTTCACCTCAAATTTTTGTAGTTATGTACACTCAGAGAAAATGCACTTTACTCGGATGGGTTATGGCCATAAGGAACTTGACATCCCCCAACTTTGTTTCTCATAATCAGGGATGCAACCCTCGGTTCAAGAAAACCAATTGCTATTGGTCTATCCTTCTGACACCTGTTAAAAGGCGGAATGTGAATGGTAGCAGTGACAGGCTAATAAATCACCCCTCCATGATTCTATTCTAGGACAAGTTGAAGAAAATGGGAATAGCCTTTCAAATATGCTTTAGCCAGTAGCATTTTCCATTAAATGAATAAAATAAAGCATTGAATGGTCACCATTAACACAAACGTTTTTCACTCTACAGGTGTCACGCGGAATGAGTTATACTTGCGGGCAAATCTAACCTTCCTAGGAGTCTAAGACTCTCTAATGACAAACAAACCAAATAAGAGCTATCCTTCTCTAGATACATATCATTTTACAAGAATTCAAATGTTCTCGATCTTACCTTAGGG
>APFE030286669.1:30600-47735 GCA_000404065.3 Pinus taeda | reverse complement strand
TAATTAATTTGACAACTAAATTATAATAATTTTTTTTAGCTCTATTAAAATAATAATTAATAAAAACCCATCCCATGAGAGTACGTCCGACCTTTCGTATATTGAAGAAAAGAATATTCAGAGACTGCAACTGTAGTTGAACAAATACCATGTATTGCTTCAAGATTCAGTATCGTAGTGGAATTTAACTCACGCTACATGATTGCAAAAAGTTCAGCCTATAGATACAGAAATGAATTACCTAAAAATTAAATCGGATCTCCCGTAAAATTATTTAGCATAAGCATTCTCTGAAAACAGTAACGCTGAATTACTAATAAAGCTAAATGTTTAGTGTCAGCGCTCACGTAAAACAGTAAAAGTTTAATTACTAAACAAACCTAATTGTCTAGAGTCACCTTTCACTTCAAACGGCAAATGCTGATGCCTGCACTTATTCTATATTTTATTAATAAAATAATAGCAGATGACAAAATATTCATCTTTCCTCAAATAATACAGACCCCAAATACACATTATATATGTATAAATGATTTATCATTTATTAATAACAAAATTACAAGTCAATACATAAAAAGCATACTATTTTTTATAAAAAAATATGTATTTTTTTCCACAAATTTAATAAAAGTTATATGATTTATAAATAAAGTCTTACTTTAATTTTAAAAATAGAGCGATTCTAATTTTTTTAATATGTAAAGTAAACCCCTTCCCGCTTAATTCACCGAAATACATTTTCAACATATTACAACATAACCATGTCCATGCCAGGATTCTAATTTTTTGAATCTATGAAAGAAACTAGTTTCCTTACCAAAGTACATTTTCAACATATTCAAACATAGCCATGTCAGGATTCTAATTTTTTGAATCTATAAAAGAAACTAGTTTCCAACTTAATGTACTTCAACATATTACAGCATAGCCATGTCATGATGTGATTGGAACAGGGTGGAAAGGTTATCATTAAACCCTTCCAACCACCTAGAATATCTTCCTTGATTTGAGGTTATCATTAAACCCTGAACCAGGCAGGATATCTTCCTTGATTTAAAATGTATGGGTAATAAAGTATTATTTAAAAAAGACTAATTTTTTTTTTCTAATTTTCATTTTTCTGTTGACTTTTAATAGATAAAAGAGGTTGGAAAATTAAATGAGGTTCCCTCTTGTTATTCCCTGCAGCAGTAGGGATATGTATGAAAAAATATTGGTGTGGACAATTATTAAAATATATAAAAATTAAATAACTTATTAATGTTATTTTTGTAAAATTCTTTTTTTTTTTTAAATGTAATTTTTTTAACCTTTTAATTAGTTAGCAATCATTATTTTATAATGATAATATGTATTAATTACATTAACATCTTATTTTATAATGATAATATGTATTAATTACAATGTCAGCCACCAATGTACAGTAAATAACAATGATTATTGCAGCATACATAAATTCTACCCAATATATATAGATGATATACGTGATCATTATGTAATGGATTGCAGCAAGAACTAATGAGCCTACCATACAACATTTAATGCCTCTCTGGTCGCTGGTTCAGATACATACTTCATAACCTGATTTTATAGCTCATGCGGATTCAACCATATGACCCATAAATCTGATAGCTTTATCTTTCCGACGTCCTCAGGCCAGACCAATCTGACTCAACTTTTCTGACGTCTTACCAGACCAATCTGACTTAACTGTTCTGACGTACGTAGTTAATGCGGTAAATGTAGTTCGTAAGACATATATTTCAAACTTGGCTAGCCAAGCCCGAAATTTCAAAATTTGAAATGAAATATAAGAGGGAGGACAGCACAAAAATTTAGAAATCTGCATCAATCACCCCACATATTGTGTTTTAGAGAACTGAAATCTGTAACTTGGCTTACCTTCACGACTAGCCAACGCCAACCAACGACTACTACAAGTTCCAGATTCCCATGTATTGGAGGAAGTATAACAGTCCAGTTTGTCCACCTCTCTCGAGAAAAAAAATCAAAAACTGGAATTACTTGCACCGTGCCTACTCTATAAAGAATAATGATATTCGCTGCACAGTTTCATGCAAAGTGAGTGACGGGAATTCATTGTGCGAAAAGGATTACGAGCGGAAAATCATTTAGAAAGCTATGCATTTCATTGTTTCTGTTGCTTGTGAACAAAGGAGTGCGTTCATAAAATACTTAAGGACCAAAGATTGTCATTTAGCCATGGATGTCATCTCCTAAATCTCCTTTGCATTCTCACTACTACTGCAGAAGCAGATTGGAAGAGTTTCCCCTTTTTTCCTTCAAAGGGGAAGAGAAGAGCTAGCCCAAAGCAGCTTGTTGTAAAAGCTGCAAGCTGTGGCGAATAGAAATTTGGTTCAGGTAGCTTTCTAGATATTCCTCATAAGTTTATCATTATTTTTGTGCAAAACGCCATGTCCATGATTGGCCCTCCAAACGTTGTTGAATTGTTTTGAATGCAGCCGACCCTAATATAGGTAAAGCAAATACAATACTTCCGAGGAAGCAAATTTTCGATCTCAAAATCTGAGAGAACCACCATACGACCCCAAAGGGGTACATGGAATGGCAGAAAGAATGGAGGTGTACATAGATGGGCTTACAAAGCGTTCGACGAATGTACTAGCTATGCATACAAAGTGTCTGAACTTTGAATTGAATTTATGCGAGAGCAAAAGCCTGCCAATGCTGATGTGACATCGTCATGCTTGGATTTCAGTATTCAATTTGAATTCTAATATGGATTTTCGATTTAAGTGGACTAGATTGCAGTTCGTTGTTGGGGAAGATGCATTTTCTAAGCCAATATTGTATTTGCATCCACTGCCGAAGCCACCGAACGTAAATAGTACCTACATGTTCGGAGATGCATGGCGGTACCCGGCACATCTCAAGGTGTTTTCATGAAGGTGAGTCACGTCTGGGTTAGCCACAGGGAAATATTGTTCTGCGAGGTTGAAAAAAAATTGTAGCAGGGTGCGTAGTAGGACCTTGAATTTTTACGCCGATCAGCATCCCCCTATCAAAATCAGGGAGTTAATCATTTTCTTAATTAATTTTTTTTATCGGATGGTTTGAATTGAAAGATACTGGTATTTTCTTGTAGTCGTCAGTAAATCAATGGATGAAATTAGCTACAGTAAATTTCTTGCATCTCTAGAACACATACTTAGACCATACTTAAATTAATTTTTTACAAAGCATTATTAAAAATTTATTGTGCCTCTCGTTGATAACCACTTATGTAGGATTAAGAAAAAATGAAATAAAAAAATTACTACTGAACACCAGTGTTTTCACAGTGGCTTTGAAAGTGGTCTCTTTGCATTATGAAACATATGCATGGTTGAAGCATAAGGACACGTTTTGATCAATTACAATGATGGTTGAAGGATATATGCCCGACACTCATCCATAACCATGACAATGAGGTATGTAGGTATAAATTCAAGTAATAGGGAGAGTTTCATGCATTGCAATGAGTGTTGAATCATTTGTGTGCGACAATCATCAATAACCATGACAATAAGGTATGTAGGCATGTAGGCATTGATCGATGAAACATTTCTTTAATTCAGTTAAGTACAATCAAAATGTGAAACGTTCTACCTATTCATATTCTCCACCACTAGACGTTTTGAGTTTTTAGTTATGTTACAAAAGTTCGAACCTCATAGTATGGCCCATTTGATATATTATAATCAAACGGTCCGTGGATACATGCATTTCTTTGTTAGCACTTAAGGTTGTTGGAATTGTTGAAGGATAATTGGAATGTTGGCATCTCTCGGCTTCTATCTGGTAAAAAAGGTGGCAAATCTCATTGTGTTTTAAAAAGGTGGCAAATCTCATTGTGTTTTTAATTGTTTCCAGGTTGTCACGACTGTCTCTCTGATAATTTGGCGTAGTTCATGTCTAATTGAATTATTCCCTACTATTTTTTCAAGATTTAGCGTTGGATAAGCACTTTCTCAGTGATTGTCAAACGCTCCGTGGATGCATGCATTTATTTCTTAGAAATTAAGGTTGTTGGAACTACTATTTTTTAAGGTTTCAAAGGCGTTCACAAATCGATCTTACATGTATGTACAATTTTTCTTTCTGTGATATTTTTCCACTTTAATTCAAATGAGATGACTAGCTCGTGGAAAATGCCCACATAAACATACTTTTCTTCCCTTTTGTACAAACTTGTCGCGTTTCCTAAGGTTTAACCTTATCACAATCAGCCTTCAGTCCTACCACGTTCACACGTATATATATGTATCTTCATTGCCCCTTCTTCTCCAATATGCAATATCAGAGCATTAACGTATGCTTTAACGCAAATATATGGATTACACAGGAAACCCGCTCTGAATCATATATATAGCAGATATCAAATTTTATAGATTCACCACTATACACCCATCAGTTCTCGGTCTCCAAGCCTTTGCATTGCGCACTTTGATCTCCACTTCCTCCGATTGTGATTTGTGATTAGATCTTGACCATCGATCCAATCCACGATCCGATGGTTGAGATTAAGTCGTGCGATCGTATATCGCTCAAGCTCAATGCCAAACTCTTCTAATTCCATACGCCGATGCGATATCTTTACGGACCCGATAAGGATATAAACCATTCCCTATGATATTTCGAATCCGGTAGGTGATTCCCACTGTGTTTTTCACCATTTGTTTGTGTAATTGGGTTTTCCACTTGCGAGAGTTAAAATGTATAATGAGCCTGCCGATGCGATATTTCGCCTTCCCGATTCAATCTACAATCCGATGGTTCAGATTAAATCGCGCGATCGTATATCGCTCAACCTCAATGGATTCTTGATACCCTCACCCGCAGAAAAAAGAAGGTTCTAGTCTTTTTTTTTAAATGCTCTCCCAAAATTTATTCCTTCTATGGCGTTGTTCTTCTCCCGAAACTTCGAGACTTGAAACCACTTCACAACCTTTACAAAACCTTATATCACACATACATAAGCTTCCCCTTACAAAACCTTTGGTTACATATGTTTTTAACACATAAATCTCTTATCGCCGCATATTTCCTTATAAACAATTCACAATGGAAAATACCCACATAAACATAGCATTTCGCCCTTCCGTACAACCTTGTCACGTTTCTTGAGGTTTAACCTCATCGCAATCGGTCATTTCTCCTTCCATAGTGATACGTATATATATGTATGTTCATCATCCCTTCCACTCTGATATGCGATATCGGAGCGTTAACGTATGTTTTAGCATTAAGCCACTTTAACGAAAATATATGGATTACACAAGAAACTTTCTCTGAATCATATATGTAGTGGATATAAAATTTTATAGATTCACCACTATACACCCATCGGTTCTGGGTCTCCAAGCCTTTGCATTGCACACTCCAATTTGCACTTCCTTCGATTGTGATTTGCGATCATATCTTGACCATCAATCTGATCCGCGATCTGACAGTTGAGATTAAGTCATGTGATTGCATAGCGCTCAAGCTCAATCCCAAACTCCTTCCGCTTCCATACACCGATGTGATATCCTTAAAAACCCGATAGGGATATAAAGCATTCCCTATAATATTTCAAGTCCAACAGTTGATTCCTACTGTGTTTTTCACCGTTTGTTTGTGTAATTGGGTTTTCCACTTGTGGGAGTTAAACTATATAATGAGCCCACTGATGCGATATTTTTCCTTCCTAATTCGATCTACGGTTCGACAGTTTAAATTAACTTGCACGATCGCATATCGCTCAGCCTCAATGCCTTCATGATATCCTGGCCCATAGAAAAAAGAAGGTTCTAGTCTTTTTTTAAATGCTCTCCCAAAATTTATTCCTTCTTTGGCATTGATTTTCTCTTGAAATATCGGGACTTAAAACAACTTCACAACCTTTAATAAACCTTATATCACACATATATAAGCTTCCCCTTTCAAAACCTATGGTTACATATGTTTTTAACACATGAATCTCTTATCAATGCATATTTCCTTATAAACGATTCATGATGGAAAATGCCTGCATAAACATAACTTTCCGCCCTTCTGTACATCCTTGCCACATTTCTCAAGGTTTAAAATCATCGCAATCAGCCATCATTCCTTCCACAGTGATACGTATATATATGTATGTTCATCTCCCCTTCTGCTCCAATATGTGATATCAGAGCATGTACATATGTTTTAGCATTAAACCACTTTAACGGAAATATATGGATTACATAGGAAACCTGCTCCAAATCATATATATAGCATATTTCAAATTTTATAGATTTGCCACTATATGCACATCGGTTCCGTGTCTCCAAGCCTTTGCATTGGGCACTGCGATCTACGCTTCCTTCGATTGCGATTTACGATCAGATCTTGACCGTCAATCCAATCCGTGATTCGACACTTGAGATTAATTCGCGTGATCACATATCGCTCAAGCTCAATGCTAGACTCCTTAAACTTTCATACGCTAATCCGATATCTTTACGGATGTGATAGGGATATAAACCATTCCCTATAATATTTCATGTCCAACAGTTGATTCCCACTGTGTTTTTCACCGTTTGTTTGTGTAATTAGGTTTTCCTTCCTTCTTAAGATCTTTCAGTAGAAAATGGAATATTTCTTTGCTAAATGGAAAATTCTGTGTGGTAAACTATGTATTTATGTTACTTTTAATTTTATTCAACATTAAATTGTTTTGTTGATATCAAATGCATTTCTTTTTACTGTTAGGTGGTTTCACTATTTCATCATGGATCCAGCTATTTGGAGTTATGTTCCATTCGAAGTTCTTGAACTTGTGTTGTTGTGCCTCCCTTTATCGGTTGTGATAAAGTTTGGCACTATGTGTAAAAAGTGGAAGAATGCTTTGCACGACCCTTCTTTCTTTTTACCTTGCAAGAATGTCTCCATGAACCAATTTGGATTTCTTGTTCGTTTTCTCAATAGTGAAGCCAATTGTTTTTTTGCGCAATACCTTAATTTGAACGGACACATATATCAATCTCATTTGGGATTCGTAGATTCAAGATAAAAAGTAGAGTTTATTGTTGGACCAATGGTGGCTTTATACTTACCAACAAAATTCTCCCAAACACACAACTATTTTGTAGTGAATCCATTTACAAAGGCATTTAAAAACATAGCGCTAGTACGAATTGGAGACTCAGGGTTCTTTTCATTATTGGAAAATGTAGGCAGCAACAAATATGACTAGGTTGTTCTAAAACATATCTATGATGGAATGCATGTTAAATTTTATGTTTGTAGTAGTCTTGATAGGGTATGGCAAGGGGCTGGTGTTCCATTTGGTGGCACTTCACCCTCCAAGAATGTAGTGTTTTATAAAAGTAAAATGTTTTGGTTGTATTTTGACAAGGAGTATGAAGATTATCCTCGGTACGGGTATACAATCTACTGGTTTGATGTAATAAAAAATGAGTGGGGTTTTTCATTTGTTCCAATCACTGGCATGCATTGTATGTAACGAGAAATATACATGAATCAGTGAATATGCCTTGTCAATGATGGGTCCACTTCTGTATGGTCAATTGAAGAATTATATCATTTCCACTTTGGTCAATCGTGTTTTGAATGAAGAATTGACTACTTTGAAGATTATTTGGGTTTTAGATGGAAGTTGTTGGAAGAAATTTCTACAGATATAAATAGCAAATTTCCTAGCTATCTTCTGTTCTAAACAGTCAATGGTCTGGTTCTTATGTGCAATAGCAGTGACATTCCTTTCCTATTATATGACATGGTGACTCGCATCTGTTTTCCAATACATATTGATAGTTCAACTAATGGGCAGACGTGTCGGTTTCGGTACCCAGCACAAGAGGACTGCAATGATCTGATTGAGTATGGAGATGTTTTTGCAATTGCTACTCGTATGGATTCCATTAATGAGATTCCACCATTGGATATGGTGATGGATTCTTAAGATATTAGTAGTCTTGGGAATTCTTATAAATATTTCCATTTTATATACTCTCTATGGTTGTGGAAAATATTTCCATTTTTGCCTCTATACATACTGCGTGTCTTTATGGTAATACTTTAAAATTATGTTTGCATCGATCTTTGCGATGTAAAATATTTAATATTGTTTCTGATAAAGTTTTCTTATTTACATGTAGATGTTTTTGGATGTTATGCTTTTTCCTCATTTGTATAATGATAATTTCTATGACCTATGTTATACATTATATTTGTAATGGTTTTTGTCATTGATTCTCAAATAGTTTTATATGTTTATGTTCATTTTAATATTTATATTTACATTTTGATAGTATATATAGTTCCAAATTTTTAGATTCTTGAGTCCCAATAGTGTGGGTTCCATTTTGATTATAATATGATACATGGAAATTTAGGCTTCTTCTTTTGTTTGGGCCATTTGGAAGAATTCATTTGTTTTTTTTCCATTTTGAAATTATTTGTTTTTGCTTTTATGAATTTGGAAAAAGCCTTATACATTTTCATAAGTTTATATTTTTTGGAAGAAAATAAGATATACACTTTTTATGTTCGATGTTTATGATTGCATAATGAATAATTATTATTCAATGTAGACATGTCATCTAAAGGCACAAGCGTGCATGGAAGAAAAAGAACTTTGTCATCACAATCACGTAATAGGAATAATGAAAGTCGTCATTTGTGGTATCAACAAAATAAGGATGTGATAAATGAGTGTAGGAGAGCTACATATAAGAGAAAAAGGAGTGAAGCCACTCTTCAAAATGATTCTATAGTTCCTTGTAAGTATCATAGTATGGACGATATAATGGAAAGAATATTTCATGTTGATAGTTCATTATCAGGATATGCTCCTCTTCAGCATAGCCTTGTTGTTCAATGCTCATTTGAAAATGTTCATAACATTGGAGAAACATCTTGCAATTGGGAAGAACGTCATATCGATATTGTGCATGCAAATGTCCACCCTAACCCTTCAGTGTGTCCAATTGTAGGCTATGATGGACAAAGGTTGCAAATAAGCGATGGTCGAGGTAATGATGACATTTTCTGTGATGATTTCAATGATAGTTTACTCGACCATTTGTTTGATAATTTGGATTCAGCTGCTCAAAACAAAAGACCTTCAAATCCATATTCTCAAAGTAATGTGGTCCCACCAAGAGAATCAACCATCCCTAATAGAATTTCGCATGGCACAATGGAGGTAACACAATTATATTTTGGTTTTCACTGCAATAGTGGTTGTTTAGCTACATTCTAGATTGATGTAAATTTTCAGTGTTTTTTTATTTGCTTTTCACTTTTTAAATTTCTAATTACTTAGACAATGAATTTTATTTTCTTTGAACAAGACAGAAGTCATTCCAATAGAGGCGTATAAATTAACTTCATAGATGTTATATCTACTGATGTTAGAAGTGAAGAGGAACTATGTCATAGCATTCATCCATATCGCCAAACAAATGTAAATGTTGAGTGGATTTGATATTTTTCTCATTTTCATTTATAGTTGCCTTGAAATTGTGTTTTCTAACATTTCATGGAGAAACCATGATGTCATCTCGTTAGGTTGGCCAATTGGAATCCAAAAGATGAAATTGTAAAACTATTGTAGATGTATTTGATTTATTTTAAATTTTTTAATCTTTATTTTTTGGACATTTAGTTTTATAACGTGTTTTATTTCTTTGAAATAGGAAACAACTCATTTGAATATAGGAAAAAAATATACATGCAAAAAAGTTCCGTCCACTGTTCTTAGAATCCAAGAGCAACCATTTGATAACCCTCATCCACGTGAAGACAGAAATGTAAATTTTGAATGCATTTTATTCTTTTTCATTTTCTTCATTTATAGTTAGTTGCAAATTAAATTTTAAAGTATTTTATGATAGAGAGACCTTTACATCCTCTCAGATTCATGAAATGCACACCATAAATTTGGAAAGACATTCTCATAGATGCATTCCATGTGGTTCAAATTTGTGAAGGGAATCTCATGTTCTTGAAGATGAAGTAAATGTTAGAAGATATTTTACTCATCGAAATGGTTTTCAACATGGTTCGTCGAGTAGAGATCATACTCATTTCGATGAAAACATGATTGCAGTGCATAAAAGGTTTCAAGCAAATATATACAGCTTGTCAGTTGTCTAGATGTGCCACATTTGCCAAGAATCATATCCCGGAAAAATTGTTGTTAGACATTCTGAAGGACCTCTTTGTAGATGATGTAAGAGTGAAAGAGGAGCCCATTGTTTTTGTTGGTATAATAACATGAATCCTGGTGAGCAACCTCATATTCTAAGAATTCTTACTCAAGTTGAAGAAATGCTAATAGCATGTGTGAATCCCATTTTGCAAGTGACACATGCTCAAGGTGGGCAATATAAGTATAGTGATCATACAATTAGCTTTCCTCAAGATATTTATACAATTGTATGAAGCCTTCCCCGATGTGTTGAAGATATTGACTTTCTAATTATGAGGAGACATGGTGCTGAGTCTAAATATTATAAATGTTATTTCAAAAGATCTCGAGTGATGGATGCATTGCTATTCAAAATCCAATGTTATCAATACTATCGAGATGTTGTAATTGACTATGATTCACTGAATGCTCTCCCCGAAAGTTCAACAGATGTCTCCTCCAGGCTTAAATTTTTTAATTATCATATTGAAGAATCTGAGATAAATGAAACTAATAATGAAGAGTTTCATGCTGAGCATTCACCCTCTCATCCTTCTTCTTTTGTTGCTCGCCTACCAAATGAACCAAATGAATGGAGAGAAGTGGAAGAAATTAGAGCATTTCTTGATAATGTTCATTCTTCACATGTTCAAGACATGGATTAGCCCACTATTGGAACCTCTCCTGTGAATGAATATAATACAGAGGGGTTTTTCGATATGGCATTCCCAACATTGTTCCCCACTGGTGATGCTGATTGGTTGCAACCACGTGTTTATAGTGTTGAACTTCATGAATATGCATTGAATCTTCTCAGGTACTATGATCAAAGATTTGGAAGCCATCCTCAGTTTGATATTACCTATGAAAAATGATAATGCGGAATGAGAGCCAAGAAACTGCTGCAATTTTTGCAAAAAAACATTTACATGATAAATCACCTACAACAGTTGAGGAGTTGCGTCACCAACTATCTGATTTACCAGATAATAAGTTGGCTGAGCATCTTATGTGGTTTGGTTCTTCTCTGAGAGGTATAAGGGTATATTGGACTAAGTGTCAATCTGAGATGACGAGCATTATTACTCAGTTAGGATGTCCATATTTATTTTTTACTTTGAGTACAACTGACACAAAGTGGCCACAGTTGCATAACCTCAGGCCCATACATTTACATTCTCATTCTTCAAATGAGCACAGTATGAAAATTGAGAATATTATCTAGTACCCTCATATTGTTGTGGCATTTATGCACCATAGATTCAATATTTTTCAAGAGGAAGTTATCCAAAAATACCTTAAAGCTAAAGAATTTTGGTACAGGTTTGTGTTAAATTTTTCTTCTATACTTTTTCAACTTTTATTGTGGTTCTATTTATATTGTTTATAGTAACTATATGTTCGTTTATTTCAAATATTAGTGGCAACACAGAGGTTCAGTGCATATCCATGGTTTCCTATGGTTAGAAGGTGCTCTTGACATTGAAATAATTGATTGGTCAAATAGTTCGAATGTACAACTTGCAAAGATGTTCTTCGACAAATATGTAATTGCATGGAATCCACGTGACATCCATCGTCACAACATAATGGTTACACGAGGCCTCAATGATGACCCTTCTCTGTTCAATACTGGTTAGGTTTTCTCTTGTGATCCTCATAATGATTACGAAGAATTATTAAACTGTGTCCAAAGGCACACAAAGTGTATTGTGGGTTCTTGTTTGCACAAAAAGGGCGCTATTCTAACATGTCGATACAATGCTCCATGGGATCTTTGTGATGAATCAAGATTTTTCATAGATGATCATGGAAGAAAAAAATATGAGCCAACAAGAAATGGTGACAAGCTTAATGTACATAACATTGACCTTCTAAAAATGTGGCGTGCAAATGTTGATTGTTAGCTAGTGCTTTCTTGCTACGCTGTGTTGAAATACATTGCTAAGTATGCATCGAAAGCAGAAAATAGGTCTCAAAGTTATCATCATATGTTAACTAGAATTTCAAATTCTATTGGCTCTGAGGATCTTGCTTTATGTAAATACAGAAAATTTCTTGTAGAAACGATTTTTGACCATGACATTGGAGCACAAGAAACATGCCATATGTTGCTTAAGCTTCCTCTTGTTGTTTGTAGTCAAAAATTTGTTTCCTTAAATGTTGGAAGAAAGGTTATTAGGAAAATATCAAGGGATGGCTTGCAATGTTCATCTAAGAATACTTTTGTTCAACATTATCAGAAGAGACCTTTTTTCCTTGAACATCTATCTTTGATAGAAACAACAAGGTCTTGGACATTTGATAGCAAGGGTAAACAAGATCCATGGAAGCCTAGAGATGCTCATGCTGTTGTTCAGGTTTGGCCACAATTTTTTTCTATTCTTGATGAGGCTTCAGAGGAATTTGAAACCTTTTGCTGGTCAGAAGTGCTATTGTAAAAGCCATTTCATGACATTTCTATGGAAATTGGCCTTACAGCTGAAGTTATTATTGAAAGTTGGAGAAATTTTCGATATAAAGCATGGCATGTTGATCGACACCCATCAACTGTAGACAATATTGAAGATGAATAACATGGTGATTTTTCTAACCATGAAATGAATGTTGAAGATGATTTTCAAGAATGGAACATTTTCTCTCGTTTGGTTCCACCAAACGATGTGAATGTTTCTAATCTTCACACCCTTGGTCGAAGGGACTTTGACATATCCTTTGTTTAGGAAAGTACAACTATTTCTGATGATGTTGCAGAGGAAGATACTAATTTTGTAAGGAATACAAAATCAACGAATGATATTGTTGACCTTTCAAACAGAACATTTGCATCTCCAAATTCTTTGCTAGAAAAACAATGACTTGCTTTTGAGATTGTGTTAATGCACTTTGCTGGATATGAAATTTGTGAAGCTCTTCTTATGATTATTCATGGCACTGCGGGCACTAGGAAGTCTTTCATTTTCCATTGTATTTTTTAATCTCTTTCTAATTCATCAAGTGATGCAAGAAGCCCTTTGCTTCTTCTTGCACCAACAGGAATAGCTGCTTTTAATATACATGAAAAAACAATACACTCAGCTCTAAAAATCCCAATTAAAGATATGAAACCACTACAGGGGTAGTAACTTGCAGTATTCCAAGAAGAAATGCGACATGTTAGATATATATTGATTGATGAAATGAGATTTCTGGGATCACGGTTGTTTATGCAAATAGATGCTCGGTTGCGAGAAGCATTTCCAAAGAAAAAGAATTGTCCATTTGATGGGAGATCCATCATCCTTGTGGGTGACCTTGGCCAACTGCCTCCTGTCAGAGATAAACCTTTATATGCAGGTAATATATCAGGGAAAGTCTTGTGGAACAAATTCAACATTTTTGCCACTCTTGACACAATCTTTTGCCAACAAGGGAATAATAAAAAACAATCTTGTTTTCGTAGAGTCCTCAATAACATAAGAAATGTAGAACCTGTTCTTGAAGATTGGGTCTTTCTTATTTCTCTAGCTGATATGAGGTTGCATCCTACAGAAATATATTTATTTAATGCATAGGTTCACATGTTTCTAACAAATAATTTACTGTCCTTACATAATAAGAATATGTTAAAATCATTAAATTCTCCAATTGCATGGTGTGTTGCTGAATATTCAAGGCATTCAGAAATCGATGGTGTTGATGATGATTAATTGGACCGTGAAGTTTTGTTGTCTCGTCGTCAACGTGTTATGTTGAAATGTAATTTATGGGTTGAAGTTGGCTTGTGAATGGTGCACTTGGTTTTGTTAAGGATATATTCTATCTGCCTACCTCTAAGACACCTGCACTTCCAATGTTCACAACTGTTGTTTTTGACAAGTATGTTGGTGTTCCATTTGATGCAAGCAATCCAAAATTGTCCCTATCACCCCAGTGATAAGAGGAAATTGAAAACAAATTGCCTTGAAGATGGCATAGGCTCTTACAATCCACAAGCCACAGGGACTGACTTTAGAATGAGTTTCAATTGATATCGGGAAAAAAGAGCAGCAAGGCCTTACCTTAACAGCCATATCAAGAGTGAAATCAATAGATGGTTTATGCATTGCACTGAATTTTACATTCCAACGTTATGCCAAGATGAAAGATAGCGCATATGTTATAATTAGGAAGAAGGAAGAGGAGCAATTGAAGTCCATATTGCTATGAAATACAACTAATAATGTAGTTGCCTTCTTTATAGTTTTGAACTTCAATTTTGTAGTGGATTATTTGATGTAGGCAAAACAAAAGTTATATGTTAAGACTCAATGTTCTTTCTGTGGTTGCAATGTTGGTTGAATTGTGATTATTTTAAACACTAGTGTTGTTTTTATGTGCAAAATTGTATATCTCTAGTCTTAGAGTGTCCTATTATGCTGTTCTTTTTTAAATCCATTGTGTCCAATTTAGATGTGTTTTTTCATTTATGTTGCTTTGCTCTAACGGGAGTGTTACTATTTTATATCTTTCTCTTGCATTTTTTATTGTTGTGGTCTTTAGTGTGGATCCCTTCGCTTTGTTCACCGGGATCCATAAATGAAAATATTGTTTACATTTATAATATTGTTGTTGTGATTTCATGTTCTAGGTGTTTATATCAATATTCTTGACATTTATAGTATTAATACATTCATGTATTGATATCAATGTATTTATGGCCTGAATTCTATTTAATGTTTACAATGTAGTGATATAAATGTGTTATTATTAATGTAGTCATGGTTTATCATTATCATATTCATCAAAATCTATATATCGCTCACATATATCCTTTGAAGTATAACAATTATGACTATTCAGAAATGATATGACAAAGAATTATTTGAGAAAAAAATACATATATCAACAATAGCAATTTCTAAAGAAGTGTTCATTCACATAAGGAAATAAGACAAAAAAAATGATAGAAATACCGCATGCATTTGAATCCTTCCGATGTGAACAACAATTCGATTCCAGTTTCCTATTTGAGAAAACCTGTAGAAGATGCAAAAGTGAAAGTCTTGAAAAAGCTTCTTGATTTGCAATGTGGTTCTTATATTGGTTTTGTTTTACATCACTATGGAACTACTCTATTCTGACTCTTTTGTAGGAAATATTAATATTGGCACAAGCATATTAAATAGAAGAGTAACATTTAGTTAATTTTCAAGAACATGATATTTGCTTCGCAAATTTGAAGCATGTGGAATGGGTCTATGACAATGTCTTTATCCTACAACTGAAAAATATATAAATATTCTTATCTAAGTCGGGTGATTTATAAACAATGTGATCTTTGATTTTTCCTAAAAGACAAATAAGCATATAGATGGCTTACTTATCAAATAGAAAGATGCATTCATATAATGGTTACTTTATTTAAGAAATTAAACAAAGTAGTTATAAAAACATTATTGCATTCGCCAATATCTATCTATCTATCTATCTCTATCTTCTATATAAATATATAATATATATATATAATATATATATATATATATATATATATAATAATATATATATATATATATATATTAAAATAACTGACATATATCCTCTAAAATATAACAATTCTCAATCTTCAGAAATGATATGATAAAGAATTATTTAAGAAAAAATACATATATTAACAATAGCAATTTTTAAACAATTGTTCATTCACATAAGGAAATAAGACAAAAAATAGTGATAGAAGTAGTGCATGCATTTGAATCCTTCTAGTGTGAACAACACTTTGGTTCCACTTTGGTATTTGGGAAAAACATCCAGAAGATGCAAAAGTGAAAGTCTTGAAAAATCTTCTTGATAAAAATGTGAAACCTTGATGCAGTTTTTGATAATAAAAAAAATATTTAGAAGTTTAATAGTGCAACTTCCGAACTCAAAATTTTATACAAATTGAGGACCCTTTATAAATACTTGAAAGGGTCCTGAATAATAAAAATAAAAACTACTATCAACAAAAATTGCTATAAGGTGTTCAAACTGTGACATGAAAATCTGGGATTTGGTATAAAATTAGTAGTGCGATTGCAGTTGACCAAATTCTTTGAATCAACTTCTTCTCTGTTGGAAATAAATACTGAGAGGGGGGCGGCGGGGGGGGGAGGGGGGGGGGGGAGGGGGGGTGAATCAGCTATTAGTCAAATTAAATAAACTTTTTCATTTCAAACTTCCTGATTCATTTATATGCTACTTCCACAACTTCTTATGATTAAGCTAAATTGATCTTCAATGAGTGCATAGAACATTTATCAACCATATTATTCAGTTAACAGATGCAGTAACATTAGAATAGAATTCATCACACCATAAGGCACACAACATGAAACACCAATGATATAAGGTGGGAAACCCATGCGGGAGAAAACCACCCTGTGCTGCAAGTCCATCTCAATCCTTCTTCTTAAATAAAAAATCCCTTTTAATATTGTTTACATTGATAGCGTCTTATGACCAAGTACGGGAGCTACCAACCCCCTTTGCTCTTGTATAGCCAATCCATTTACTAGACCAGTGCTGCTTACCTGCCAGCAAATGCTCCAAAGAGATTCCCCTTTGCTTTTGTACTAGCTTAAGTACTAGTACGTAGGCACTGGCCTACAATCTTCTCTCCTCCAGGTACCACGTTTCATCAATTTTCATACTAGATTCACTTTTGCGGCGTCTCCCGTGGCGCCTCCTATGGCGTCTGCTGCGGCGTCTCCTGCGGTGCCTTCTGTGACATCTTCTGCGGCGCCTCCTGCGGTGCCTCCTACGGCGCCTCCTGCGGCATCTTCCTGCGGTGCCTCCTATGGTGTCTTCCTGCGGCGCCTCCTGCGGCATCTTCCTGCGGCGCCTCCTGCGGCATCTTCCTGCGGCGCCTCCTGTGGCGTCTCCTGCGGTGCCTCCTACGGCGTCTTCCTGCGGGCCTCATGCGGTGCCTTCCTGCGGCGCCTCCTGCGGC
>APFE030286669.1:12679-24596 GCA_000404065.3 Pinus taeda | reverse complement strand
AAGCTTACTTGTGAATTGTCATCTGATCCCTTTTTGTTGTCCGGTAACCCATGCACTCTGTCACATCTGATATTTCTTCTGTAGATTCATGTGAATGTATACAAGTGAGATGATCTTCTTTGAGAGGGTTGCCATCAAGTACAACGCATGCATCATAATGCCAACATTCTCTTGTGCTTGCAGCTCACAGATTGCTAGCATTGGCTGGATTTCTGGAGGCTAGCTCATCCTACAATGTAGTTGGGCTATGTAGGTGGAATTAGAGAGTTCGGGAACCATGCAGTTGACTGCGTAAGATAGGCATTTCATGGCCATTTGCTCGCATTGAGGCTTGACTAGAAGAAACCAGAATGCATCCCATGTCAAGTTTTGAACTTCTCTGATCTATTTTTTTTCTGCTTTCTAGCTCTTTTCTCCATTGATGTTCGAGTTTCTTTACTTTGGGAGTTTGCCTAGAGAGCAATCGGAAATCAAATTAGACATATATAAATTGTTATTTACTAATTTGATTACAACATTCATTGTGGCTCTGGCTCTAGAAGATGCCCTTTCGGCTTTCTTTAGCTGAGATTCCCATTCCAAAAAGAGGATTTCCTTGCGCGATTCTTGTATTTTTGGCAGATTTGTAGCCATTCCTTCCTCTGAATTTTGCCAAGAGAGGAAGTTTGTTATTTTTTGATCTTCTTTCCCCACTTCCAATTTCTTGTCAACTGCCTTGTCAATCAATGATGCAGAGATGTTGCACAACAGGTTGGCCAATGATATATTATGGGAAAGGATGTTCAATTGCAGGGACAAGGCTTTTGTTATCTCCAAGGGTTCTTGTTTGAATTTAGTAAGTTGTGGATAACCCTTGTATTTTTCTATCTGTAATTGTAGTTGTGCAATTTGATCATCCTTGGCCTTCTTTTCTTGCTCAATTGTTATCTGAAGCCTACTTAGTTCTTGAGACAAATTCTGTTATTTCTGGAGAGCCTGCTTATCAATTTTTTGTTTCTCCAGATTCAATTGTTCTTTGAGTTGCTCATTTTGTTTCCTTTGTTCTGCTAGCTATTGTTCTAATTGGTTAATATTTTATTCTTCTTCTACCAATTGCATCTCAGGCTGCGTGAACCTTTGATCTTTATCCCTGATTAGTTGACTGACCTCTGAGGCTTTGTCCATTGTTGCTGATGTATAAGCACCTGCATACTGAGATAATTTAGTTAAATCCTCGGAAGGATTGACTTCTAACTTCCATACCACATTCATCATTTCATCCTAAGGAGTTAAAATAGGTCCTTGATTGGTTTCCCTCTTTTTCCTCTGTCTTTTAACTACAACCCTATGCTTTAGACTATAGAATACATCAAGGGGTGGCATTTCTTCTATTTTTAGTACAATCCCTTTTGTGGGATTCTCGGGAATGATTTCTATATCCTACTACATTTTGGGTAGGTCGCTTGTCCCTTTAATTGGAACACTAATAACCTCAGACTATTGTGTTGTGGGTGGTTTTGGTGTAGTGAGGTTTTGGGAGTCCTTTTGCTTTTCAAGAATCTTCTAGGTAGTTTTTCCTTCACTTTCACCTTCATGTTGGAGCATAGGGGTGGTATTTAATAAGTCCGATAGAGTTTGCAACCTTGTTGTTCTGAAGTTTAGAAATGATTCTACACCCTCTGCTCCCAATTTGATTTTTGTAAGTTGTTTTACTTGAGAAAATAACTCAGTTGAGGTGAAAAAATCATCATAATAATCTTTCTCATGTTCAAACTTGGCAATTTTGACATGAGAGGTGAAGTTATAGGCTATTGCTTTTGGATCATATTGCCTTTTTGGAATGATTTCTAACTATAGCGCTTTTATTTTCTCTGCTTCTTTCTCTACATGTTTTAAGTCATGCAATGTGAAAGTACCACATCGGAGGGGGAATGCAGGCCACATTTGCTTTTAGGAGTCCTTTAGGTTTTTGGACATCCCTTCTTCTATGATTTCAAAAGCTATTTCCATGGCAGATAGTTTATTAGGAATGTATAAGGGGAGAACATGTGGAGTAGAAGTGCTTCCAAAAATTCTAATGTAGGTGAACTTTTCTTCACCAAACCAATTACCAATTGATGTTAAGTCAACACTGGCTTCATCGGATAATCGAGGAGCAGATTTATTGAATATAGCATAATGAATAGGCAAGACAAAACCATGACAGATTTTATAAAGATGGTTTCTATATTGGGTTTTCCGCAATTACTTATGATAGATGTGAATGGGGGTTGGGTCTTGTGGAGTCCATTTCCAACCTAGAATGGGGTAATCAAAATTGAAACAGATAGTGTCCATAATGTAGGCACTCATATAAAATGGGAGTATTTTTGTGTAAGTCAGAGTATTATATTATATAACAAAATAGTGTACAAAACATCTGCCGTGGCAGATAAAAAACAGGGAAGAGCTTACCACCATTACTAAATTGTCTGAAGCACACCATGCAGGGCGGCATTGGCTAACCTTATTCGTAAACTTCGAGAGTGCCGAGATATAGCAGACCGAGACATTGACATAGGTGTACCCAGAAAAGGCCAAAAGGAGCCGAAAACACATAGAAGGAGTCAAAAAGAGCAGAGGAATAGGGGCCAAGATTAGATATGCTTGCCCAACTGACCGATGATATCCAGGCCCATCTGTGCAACATGGGTGTCCACCCTGGCTTGCATTGCAGCCAGAGAATTTTCACCCTGCACCGTCGCAATTGTGGTTTGAGGGGTCCCAGGGCCCTGGTTGATAGTATCTTTTAGCAGTTTAATTAACAGAGTGAGCTTGCGGTCGACGATATGTATGGCATCCTGCACCTTGGTAATGTGGCTGTCTAGTGCATTGTTGTAGTCGAGGATCTTGGCCATCTGTGCTTCCGTTAGGTTCACTTCGGTGATGATTTTCGGCCTCTCCTTTTCAACGGACTCCAGTGCTTTGGCAATAAGCGTCTTTGTGCGCAAACTTTCCACTTTGGTCCTCACAAACTGAGTGGCCCTCTTAGAAGGGGTGCCTGGATCTTTCAACCAGTCCACTTCTGCAGCAACATCCTCCTCCGAGCGTCCTTTCTCTTCCTGCTTGACCTTGGCTTCCAGTTCCGCCACCTTGCGCTTGTGCTTGGCATTAGCTCAGGTTTCATACCCTCTCTGCGCTTCAGAGAGGTCCTGATTAGTTGCAGCCCAGCGACTACCACCCGCGTCCATGATTATCCCTCTATACCTTCTCCCACTACTACAATTATCGCTAACAGACTTGTTCTCAGCCCTTTCTTGATAAGTTGTGGGCAAAACAGGGTCGAGATATCTTGCTTTATAGCTTCTCCGATTATGAAATTGCCTAAGGATGGCCTTTGTCCTGCTCATGTTTTGGGTAAAAATGCCATAAATGGGAATTAGGTTCGCACAGGCGAGGCCGTTGCAGGATGAATCATAGAAGGAGTGGCTGCTCATGACTTGATTACCTTTATGCCAAGTGTGCTATACAGTTGAACGATCGTTACGGTTATTGGATGTGGCGGGTGTGCTCTGTATTTCAGCCTGCCGGTTCCTCCTGTGCTGAGCTTCGATCCCTTCCACTTCTTTATGGTTTGACATAAATGCTTTAGGTACTTTGCCATGCGAATTCCTGCCAGATGTTACGATTTGGCCATTGCTGATGCAGTTGGTTCGATAAATTGAAACGTGATGAACGATCCTTGTGCTGGCATGTCGCCGCCGGGAAATCCCTTGTCCTAGTCATCCTGTCATTCCATTACTGTGGTCATGATTATTGCTGATGCCAATGATCTTCTCATTCCGGTGCCTGACTCTAGGGACGTCACCCCTTAGGATGAGTCGGCTTGGATAGTGTCCTTTTCTGCCAACTGTGCACATGTCACCTTGAGGATTGGGTAGTTCACGTCCTACCAACAACTGTTCGTGATGAGGTGCGGTGTGTCAGCCCTGTGGTTTGCCAGGAAGTCAGCCAGACCATTTGCCTTTCTTCTGATAGATTGGAAGACAATGCCTCTCAGATCTGCTAGCAATTCTGCTATACTCTCAGTGGCCTTCGCTAGTCTCCAATGTTTGGTTACTTTACTGGTGTGTGTTCCTGCTTGAAGGCGCTTTGCCGCAGAGATTGCCAAAGAAGAATCCCCCTCCACTATGAAATTTCCTTGTCTGAGGGATCTGAGAATCTTTAGACCTTGCTCCAGTGCTGCGAATTCTGCTTCATTGTTCGTGCATTCCCCCAACTACCTGCAAAAGATGTGGATAATATCTCCTTTGTGATTTCTGATGGCTCCTCCGATTCCTGCTATACCTGGGTTACCCCTCGAAGCTCCATCAAAATTCAATTTGAGGCAGGCTTCCGGTGGCTGTTGCCAACTGTGAAGTTGAGAAGAGGGGTGGGCTCTGTTTCCCCCAGAGGGACAAATGCTGGAGGCTTCCAGTTGAAATTTCTTTAAAATGCGTAAGTCCTTTCCCGTTGGTTTATCATTTGAATCAATTTTGCATTTTGCCTGAACCAGCTGTTTGATATTGATTAATATGGATTCTTTTGCGCATTCAATGTTACGGATCTCTTCTGTGAAGATTCGTCGATTTCTTTCTTTCCATATTGTCCAAGTAATGAATCCTGGGGTGCATTTCCATATGTTATCCACTCTGTTAATCCTAGAAAAATTTCTTTTCCAGTTGGTTATAGAATCCTGAATGGAGTCCCTGTTCCGATCCGAATCTTCCATTATTGCTTCCATCCGAAGCCATAGCTGGGACGCCCACTCACAGGAGTTGAAAAGGTGATTCATCGTTTCCTCCTCCTGCAAGCACATGGGGCATCTCTAAGGTCCCTGAAATCCTTTTCTCAGTAGGTTCTCCCAGGTTAGAGTCTTCCTTTGCATAAGAAGCCATAGAAAAGTTCTTATTTTCGCCCATTGAAAATTATCCCAGACTTTGTCGGCCCATGGCATAGTATCGGGCTGTTCTTCTCTTTCTATGATGCTTCTTACTTCTTTAAGCGAGAACTCCCCATTACCTTTCGGTCCCCATCTGAGCTTGTCATTTTCAACAACTATTCTGATCTTTCTTTTGAGAATTTGTTGGTTTAAAACTTGGATAGCATCATGTGGCACTTCATTGTGGTTTGGGTTAAAAACTTTCCATTCTCTCCACTCTGGGTCTTCACCGGATGGGTTCCAATAATGGTTGACTCTGCTATGGCCCTCTGTTTGATTTTTTAGCTTTAAAGGTTGGAGGGTAGGGGTGTCTAATTTCGGGGATTTCTGCTAGGCATCCTCCCAGAAGAGAGCTTGTGTTCCATTCCTAATTTCCCAGAAGCTGTGATCCTGGACAATGCTTCTGTGGGCTTGAGCATGATTCTAGATAAGAGATCCATTGGGGGATTCCTGCATTCTTATAAGATCTAGATTGCACCCGGTCGGCCTGTACTTCTCCTTCCAAAGAGTGGCCCATGGAAGAGTCGTGTTTGAAATCCACTTCCACCAAATTTTGGCTCCGCAAACTCTGTTAACTACTAAGGGATCAACCAGATTCAGGCCTCCCCTGTTCTTTGGTCTGCATAGTTTTTTCCAGGCTACCAACGACCACTTCCTCTTCTCACTATTTCCACTCCATAGGAAAGAACGCTGGATACTTCTTATTTGATCTAAGATGCCTTTTGGAGCCGGTAGGATCGAGAGCATGTACTGGGGGATGGCCTGCAAGATTGCTTTCGTGAGAACTAATCTGCCTGCAAAATTCAGGGCTCTGTTAGTCCAATGTTTGCATCTCCTTTCCATATTGGCCAGGACTTTCTCCCAATGAGCCTTTTGGAAAGGTTTAAGGGTTAGGGGGGCGCCTAGATATCTGGAAGGTAAGGAGCCAATTTTAAACCCCAGCAGTCTGGAAAGATGAGATTGAACAGCCTGATGAGTGTTGAAGAAGAAAATAGTTGATTTGGAGAAGTTTATTTCCATACCCAAGGCTCTGCTAAAGAGATGGAGAATATCTCTGTACTCTGTGGCTTCTTTCATAGTGGGGGTACCATGTAACATGGTATCATCCACGAATTGTTGATGCGTGGTGGTAGGAGAGGATCTGATAGGTTGTAAATCTTTGATTTCGCCATCTTCTTTCCTCTTGGCAATTAATCTGCTTAGGCCTTCCATTAGAATGACAAACAACAAAGGGGATAAAGGGTCCCCTTGTCTTATGCCTCTTGAAGGGCTGAAGGGCGTGGAAGGGGTCTCATTCACCAGAATAGAGTATCTCGGGGATTTAATAAGCGCTAAGATCCATTTGATCCACGGCTTGCTGAAGCCAAAAGCATCTAAAATTGCTTCCAGGTAAGTCCAACTCACCTTGTCATAAGCTTTGGATAGGTCCAACTGCAATAGCATTCCAGCTTCTTTCCTTGAATGAAGAGAGTGAATCATCTCCTGGGCTAGAAAAATGTTGTCTAGAATCTGCCTTCCTCCCATGTAGCATGATTGTTCTTGCGAAATGATGCCCGGGAGGTTCAACTTCAACCTGTTGGCAATTACTTTGGATATGATCTTGTATATGACGTTGCAGAGGGCGATTGGCCTGAACTTTTCCAGAGTGTTGGCCTCCTCTACTTTGGGAACCAGAGCAATGAAGGTTGAATTGAGAGATTTAAGGATAGTTTTAGATCTTCTTGAGTCTTCCACAATCTCCCAAATGTCGTTCTTGACAATTTTCCAGTAGGCTTTGTAGAAGTTGATGGTGAATCCATCCGGTCCCAGCGTTTTGTCATTAGGCATGTTCCTGACTGCTTCCTCAACCTCTTCCATAGTGATCGTCTTTCTTAGGGCCCAATTCTGCTCCTCTGTGATTGAGTTGGGAATGGCATTGGTTATTTCTTGAATGGCCGCCTCCCTGTTGACCTCCGGTTCTCGCGCTATGTTGCTAAAGTGATTTGAAAGTAGAGCTGAGATATCATTATGATTTCTAAGGATTTCGCCTTCACTGTTCTTCAGCTCCAGGATTTTGTTGGCACTTCTGTAATCCATGGCCGATCTATGGAAAAATTTAGTATTTTTCTCTCCTTCCTTTAGCCATAGAATTTGAGATTTCTATTTCCATAATGCCTCTTCCTGCTTGCATCTATTGTGCCATTGTTGAGTGAGTTCTTTCTCTTGTGCCCAAGCCTCCTCATCTCTACAGCCTGCCATCCCTTCCTTGTGAATTTGTTCCAATTTTTGTTCAATAATTGCTTTTTCCTGAAATATATTCCCAAAAACTGTTTTGTTCCAGTCCTTTAATTTCAATTTGATGTTTTTTAGTTTTCTTTGCAGATTGAACATTTTGGAACCTTCTTCATCTAAAGGTTCTGACCACCATTTTTCCACCATGGTGAGGAAATTAGGGTGTTCGATCCAAAACTTTTCGAATCTGAAGGGTTTGTTCCTGGGGGTTCTTGGAACCTCGACTATGAGAGAGATCGGCCAGTGGTCCGATCCTCCACTAGGAAGTATGCTTGACTCAACGATCTTTCCATCTAATAATAAGTTCTCCGAAACTAGAAAGCGGTCCAGTCTTGAGGAAATCAGCCTTTCACCCCCCCTTCTGTTGTTCCAGGTGAATTTACCATGTTTGGGGTAAACATCCACTAATCTTGCGTTATCAATAAAGTCTTTGAACTGTTCTCCATCCCTATTAAGCTTCCGGAGCCCTCCTTTTTCCTCCAAGAGGGAGGTGATCATATTGAAGTCCCCTCCCAGGATGAAGTTTGCATTAGGGTGTCTATCCATGAGTTTATTTAAGGATTCTAGGAAAACAAGTTTATCTTCTAACCTCTGAGGACTGTAGATATTGATGCAAAGGAAAGAGGAAGAGTTACCTGTAGGTTGCATCTCCATGGCCAAGTAGTTCTTGCTGGCTTCAGCTGCGACGACCTGATATCATCTGGTGTCCCAAAAGATTGCTAAGCCTCCTTCGCGCCCTTTGCTTTCTATCTATAGGACTTCAAAGTTTCTTCCTAATTTGACTCGTAGCTTTTCTATGAGAACTTTGTTGCACTTCGTTTCTTGTAAAAACAGCATATCTGGATTATTTTTCTCCATCTGTCTCTTTAGTAGCCTTTGTTTATTTTGGCTATTCATCCCTCTTGCGTTCTAGGACAAAATCTTCATGATTAACTAGATTTTAGGAAGGACGGGTACTCACTTAACTGCTTTATCTGACCTGCATTGATCAAGATCTCCCCCAGCTCCTGCAGGTGTTCTCCATTTGATTTGCAGCCTCTGCGGCATTTGTGTACTGAACCAGAGATTATGCCTAGTGATGTTTTGTGTTGAAGGTTACCTCCTTTGATGATGCCTAGTTTATGCTTCTATTTCTCTATGATTGCTTTTTACCGTGCTACGAAGAGGTCCTTGACCTTCCTTATCTCTTCCTCCGGTACTGCTTCAATCCCGTTGGCTTTCCATTTGTCCACAAGTGCTGTTAGGTCTAAACCTTCCATTGCTAGTGTATCTTGTAGCTCCTGATCCTCACTTCCCGCTTCACTGGTTAACATCTCTGTTTCGTAGTCCAACTCCTCTGTTCTATCTTGCATTTGGACTTCATCGCTGGGAATTCCTGTTTCTTTACCTTCCGCTAGGGGTTGTTCCTGTCCTTCTTGCTCTGCTTCCTTATCCGTGGGGTTCTTTTTTTCCTCCGAGTCAGTCTCCAGGTCTAGATACTCAAAAGGATTACTGAAGAGGTTTTTCCTTGTGTCTCCTCTAATATTCCTTCTTCTGTTGGCCCTTTGCCTGTACTTTGGTTTGATATAGTTGTTTTTGTCTTTGTTGTTCTGGGTTTTGTCTTCTTCTGCTTCCTTTCTGTTCAAAGGACAGTCCCTTATCAGGTGTCCATGCTCATGACATTTCCGACACCTGAAGGGTATTTGTTCATAATCTAACGCTTGAAAATATTCTTCATCCCTGTACTCCAACCATACCCCTTCATGAAGTGCTCCAGATACATCCATTTCGACACAGATTCTTGCATATGAAGTGTATCTTTTCTGTAGGGTTGCTTCCGATGCTTTGACAAACGTTCCTAGCTTATCCCCTATTTGCTTTAAGGCAGTCAACCCCCATTAATCTATCGGGAGAGAGAAGAGTCTTATCCATATTGGGACTTGAGTGAAAGATTCTTTTTCCGGGACAAAGTTCGGCTGCCAGGGTCTCATATATAAACCTGCTGAAGCTAGAAAATATGGGCCACCCTCGAAAACCTTGTCTTTGTCTTCAATACTAGTAAAGACAACAGTGAAAAACCCTCTTGCTCCTAGATGTAACTGCACATCTCCTTTTGGTTTCCACATCTACCTTATCCATTGGCAGAGAGTCCTCTTAGTTGGCCAGATACCCATGAATTTGCAGATGATGGCATGTTCAGCCATGTGCTCCCTATAGGTCTAGATTTCCGGGTCAGAGATTGTCACCCGTAGACTGTCTGTTTTCTTTGGCTTGCAAGCACTGCTAGTGGCCTGGTGTCTGTTGGGGGGCGCGCTGGATTCTCCCTCCTTCTCCGATTGCTTCTTACTATTGTCTTTTTGTCCTTTGTCTGCTTGCGGTTCAGCTTCCTCCTTTCCTGAGGGCTGAAACTTTGCAGTGGTTTTGTCTTGATTGCTTCCCCTATTCTGCTCCTCTGAGAACCTGACTTTTGTAGAAAAACCAGTTTTGTCAGACATCATTGGTGTCTTCTCCTTTTTGTCTCTGCTGTTCAACAATGAGCTGTTCTGACCCTCTATTCTGACTCCTTCCTTCATGTTCTGATGTCGTTTCTGCAGGATAACCTGCTTGAAAGTAGGGGTCCCACTGGACCCCTCTGCACCCATCCAGTCCGACAGCAAACGCCCCTTTCGAAATAGTGCTGCCAGTCTAGATTTGTGGTTCTCCAGGCCTATAACAGACGCTGCCAAGGCGGAACCCTAGATCAATGCCTAAACCCTAAAGGTCGCCATTGTCGCAACTCGCCAAAGCTCTCGTCTCATAGGTATCTCAACCCTTTTAAAAATGGGGGTATTACCTGGGTAGTCACGAACCTGTTTCTTCTATAATCGAGGATATGGTTCGCCATTTTATTAGACAAAATGGTTGCCCAATCCATGATATACGAATTAACTGCTGCCTCCATTAAAGGAACCATTTCAATTGAAAACCTAGCAGAATTGGAGACTCCAAAGATTCTACATATCATAGCACCAACATAGCAGTAAGGAGATGCTAAGGAGTCAACATAATACATACGTGATGATTCATGCTTGTGTTTGTTTGGGTAATGCCTCCACTTCCTCATAGCATCCGATTCCACGTCATTTTGTTTAGCAAAGGCTTTGATAAATGCCTTGTTGTAATGCTTCTCCGGTTCTGCCAAATGGTACATACTTTTGATATCTTCTGCTCTAAATGAGCCGAACATCCTTCCATCAACTGTAAAAAACGCTCTGTCTGTTATGTTGATGCTCACGATTACCCATCTAACTAAGTCATTGTAGGGTAATATTCTAGGGTAGATAGATATTCTATGGACCAAAGAACAGGCCAAATCCTTGAGAGTATTCTCTGATTTGTCACTTAAATCAGTTGTTCCCTTTTTTTCTTCAATTACTTTTAGATCTTCAACTTCCAATAAATTGTATATGCTTTCCCATGAAGCTTTGTTGAGGTCGACGCAAGTAGTATCATGTATCAAGCCCTTCTTTATTGGTTCCTCTTTGGTTAAGACTGGAATCTTTACATTCTTTGATTTCTTGGACATTTCTCTTGAATTGATGAATTCAAACTTACTCTGCAAAAGAAACAGATGACCGTAACGAAGGAGAAAATATGTGATTTTATAGCTACTTTCTCCCAATGTTATTTTCATACCTAATACGTCTTGAATATAATCCTTTTTATGTCTGATTCTAGATTACATGCATATGCATTTCCCGTCACTAAGTTAATAAACGGTGGATTAATATTTAATATAAATCATTTAACGGAATCAAAATTCAGAAAACTTACCTTCATAATCTTAAATCCTCAACATTATAAAAAAATCAGACATTATAACATGTTTTCATATTTGGAAATTAAAACGTAATATCAATCCTCACTTATATGTCAAATTTCCATATTAAACTAAAATGAAGGGTTTTATAGTGATAAATGTGTTCTTGATCCTCAATTATATGTCAAATTTCCATATTACACTAAAATTAGGGGTTTTATAGTGATAAATGTGTTCTTGTTTTGTTGTGAGGTGATCGATGTTTTTGTTTTTTGTGAAGTAAGAGAGGCATTTATACCTTTGTTTTTTTAAATTGTATTTTTTATATTTAAATGGAATGTATACTAGCATTTGCACCAGATGTTGCAAAGAAAACGCCATAAGGCATAAAGTGCGGAAATCCATTTTGTATAGTCTCTAAGAAATCACAAGAGAAATCACCACGTTTCCATGAAGAGTTTCAATGATTGGTAGAAAAGATAAACATCAAACCACACAAAAAGAGTCATAGTCCAGGAACGATGTGGATACACTATTTCAGAATTTATGTGTTAGATGCGACACTAAAAGAGAGCCATAGGCGAGGAAAGATGTAGATATATTCCCAATAAACATTATTTCAGAATGATATACTCCCAATAAACACTATTTCAGAATTTCTTGCGTTTGATGCGACAGTACATTCGATTTCTTTGAAGGTTTTCTATGTTATGTGACCTACTGAACATAACAATTGAAAGGAATGGTTAGTAGGAGCTTTCTTTCCACCCTCTGACCTCCTCCGTTGCTGCTTCCTCACAACAATCTTCTTCTTCCTGCAATTTCCAATCACCATAATATGAAAAAACATATTTAAGTTCATAGGATTGAAGTAATTGGATGGGAATTTATATGGAAAAACACAATTACATGTTAGGGTTATGGAATCG
>APFE030286669.1:0-12142 GCA_000404065.3 Pinus taeda | reverse complement strand
AATTCTAGAAAAGTATTTAACTTTAAAGTTTAAACTTTGTATTGCTCCCTAAGATTTTCAAATTCTATTATTCATATATCTTGAATATTCTCAAAATCTACAATACATCCTTTATATTCATAGATCCTTTATATCCTTAAATCCATTAAATTCTAAAAAGATATTTAACTTTAAAAGATCTAGAAGGAATAAGTTTAAACCTTTTATTGAAATTATCTTCTTACATCTATAAAACAAAATTTGAAAATGAAATTTACAGTGATTGGTCAATATCCAGAGCTAATATGAATCCATCCTATTATCATTCAAAAAAATGTTTCTGATATAAAGAGCCTCTGCATATATAGAATCTACCTTAATAGTGAATGTGAGGCCAACTTTTATCTCCCCACAATAGTTCTAGTCTGGAAGGACAACATTGTAGGAAGTCGGGGGTAGGCTTCCTTCCATGAATACTCCCTCCAGGGGAATGCTGTGCACCACAATCAGAAATATAAAGATATATGATCAAGAAATAGAAATATTGAAAAACGATGAGAGACTGCAGGATCTGAAAAAATGACTAAGATCATAATGTTGGAGACTCAAGCCAAAGTCAAAACCGTCAATAGCCAGTGAAAAAGGAATCAAATCATTAAAAGATAAGTGAAGAACATTAAAATATATTTACAAACCATCCAAAAGAGGTTAAAAAACAGAAAGTCTAAATCCAGTGTTTGAACGTTGCAAACAAACCATTAAAAGAAAGGAAATTACGGAGCATAAAATCACAGGATGTGATGTAGCCTCTTACCTGAACAAAGGAAGTTGAGAAAAGATACTTGGATAAAACTTGGCTTGAAAAACATAAATGAAAAACTAAATCCTATTTGGATTTTGGTATTGGCAGGGTGGGGTATGCCAGCAGGCTAATGCTTCCGGGAATGCAAAAACAAAATTCAGGTTCACAGAGGGAAATTAGTTCTACTGGTGACCATTAGATTCCAGCCATTCTCATATGCCGAAAGCATTCTCAACACACCCAAGAAAGTTTGGATTCAGCAAAGGGAATTGAAGACTCCTGCAGAGGCATTAACCACAAAAAAATTAAGCTTGAAAACTATCTAGTGGGCTGGAGAAATTCACCAAGAAGATCTGCTCCTCAAGATTGATTTTGATAAAGTCCTACACAGATTAGAATGGTATATTACTTCAGATATGATGAGATCATTGGAATACCTGATACAGTATCTGATATGAAAAACCAAAGCCAAAGTCAAAACCGTCAATAGCCACTGCATTGAAAAAGGAATCAGATCACTAAAATATAAGTGAAGATCATTAAAAGATATTTACAAACCATTCAAAAGAGGTTAAAAAATAGAAAGTCTAAATCAAGTGTTTAAGTGTTTGAACATTGCAAACAAACCATTAAAAGAAAGGAAATTACAGAGCATAAAATCACAGCATGTGATGTAACCTCTTACCTGAACAGAGGAAGTTGAGAAAAGAGACTCGGATAAAACTTGGCCTGAAAAAAATAAATGAAAAACTAAATCCTGTTTGGATTTTAGTATTGGCAGGGTGGGGTATGCGAGCAGGCTAATGCTTCCGGGAATGCAAAAATAAAATTCAAGTTCGCAGAGGGAACTCAGTTCTACTGGTGACCATTAGATTCTAGCCATTCTCGTATGCCCAATGCATTCTCAACACACATTGACAGATCTTTCATATCTTGAACATCTTAATTTTCTCAACAAAAATGCGCGTGTCAAACTGGAAACCTTGAATCTTGAAGGTCTGAGATCACTGGAATACCTGATATAGTATCTGATATGAAAAACCAAAGCCAAAGTCAAAACCGTGAATAGCCACTACATTGAAAAAGGAATTAGATAATTAAAATATAAGTGAAGATCATTAAAATCTATTTACAAACCATTCAATAGAGGTTAAAAAACAGAAAGTCTAAATCAAGTGTTTGAACGCTACAAACAAACCATTAAAAGAAAGGAAATTACGGAGCATAAAATCACAGGATGTGATGTAGCCTCTTACCTGAACAGAGGAAGCTGAGAAAAGATACTCGGATAAAACTTGGCCTGAAAAAACATAAATGAAAAACTAAATGCTGTTTGGATTTTGGTATTGGCAGGGTGGGGTATGCAAGCAGGCTAATGCTTCCGGGAATGCAAAAACAAAATTCAGGTTCGCAGAGGGAACTCAGTTCTACTGGTGACCATTAGATTCCAGCCATTCTCGCATGCCCAAAGCATTCTCAACACACCCAAGAAAGTTTGGATTCAGATAATCTAACATTTTAACCTTAAAATTATCTAACCAACCTTGTTCAGAATATGAAAAAAAAAAGTAACCAGATAAAAATATGGTTCTACTATTTGAATAAAAATTACCGAGTACAAGTCAAATTTGCAGGAATGCTACACATCGAATACGAAGAAGAAGAACGCAACTAATACTTAGTGTAAACACAAATTTCAATTGCTGGATAAATGGATGGATGGGATGTTACTTTGTAAGTTGGAACAGCTGGTGGAAGCGTGGGAATTGAAAAGGTTGGAGAGTAATGGCAACGTTGAAACCGCCACCTGCACCACACTATTGGTTTGGGTTGGGGAGCAGCATGACCAGTTCTGAACAGTGGCTCAGGCCCATCACAGGGCTCAGATGGAGAGGATTTCCCCACGGATATTCCACATCCTCTAACCCCAACCTCCACCATGCAACCACAGAAAAGTTGTTAACACACACGGTATCCCTTTGTGGACTTGCAGCCAATCTATCACAGACCTAACATAATCGTTGCCTATTCTGGATAACCCTTGCTGGACCTTGTGCACCAGGGTCGAGAACTGCTCATCCCAGTGCTCTTTCACCTTTGCTCTCGCATACCTTGGTAACACAGCGTTGCCCGCGTATTCTCTGGGAAGAGGGGGCTCCATTCTGGCCCTGAATTCCATTGGAAACAACAACGTGGAAATCTCATCATTCTGCATTTCCAATGCCAGACTTCTTGCCCTCCACAGGTGCGCGATCACCACTTCGAAACTGGTGCACTTCTTGATCTTGCCATCCTCCATTACTTTTTCTTTGAGGCGATTCAGCATTTCTACCGAAACGGGAAAGAGCTTCAGCACAAGCTTTGGCCACGATGGTATTTTGATTAGTTCTGAATCTGTGAGTGCCTCGTCGCTGTCTCTTTCACTGGAAGTTGTCACTCCGCGAGGAATATCACTGTGCGTCCGTCCCGCTTCCTCATTCAGTTTTGGATCAACGATCACAATTCATTCAATCGTCTAACACCACAAATGTACGGTCAACAATAGGACACGGCGGCGGCTGGGGCAATTCATTTCAAAGGGAAACGCCTTACAGCGTAAAGATATCCCAATCCCATAATCATGATAAAATAAAATTAAGGAAATTCAAATATTTTATTTATATCATTTATATCTTCTTCCAATCTCACATAATCAAAATACAAATACCCATTTACATTATTAAAAAGCATTTCAGATCCCCTCTTACAAATCCGCTGTTCAAATCCCGCCACTTCTTGTTTTACTTCATTTATCTTTTTTTTAAGTTATCATCCTACTAATAAATTTGCTTCAGTTATTAGTCCCTGCCTGGGACTATTAGCGATTGATCAATCGCTGACCGAGCATTAGTTTATAGTTTGACCTTTTTTTCCCAGTGTTTTGGCATTTTAACGTAAGTTTAATGCTCAAAATTTCATTCAACAAATTTTTAAGCAAAGTTTTGGTTGGGAAAACAATTGGGGTCTTATTGCAGCCTTCACGTTGTCCGATGCAAAAATATTGGGGCAATATGATGTTATCCAAAGTACGGTTGATATACCACTTGTCTCGTGCATAGCTTTGTGGCAAGCTGCATGTAGTCACCTGTCTCATGCTGGACACAATACTGTCTCACAATACTACCCTTCCATTACAGACGGACAACCTCTTTGCCTATGAACAGAAGCTCAAATTCTTATGGACTTGTGCTGTCTTCTGGATTTAGATTCCATAGATTATCTCTAACTTGACTATCCTGCACAACCTGCACAAAGGTGAGTTTTTTTGACAAGAATGGCTTCAGAAGCGATTGAAGGTCTGCCTGTCCCGCGTTTCCATCTTCCTGTTACAGGTATTAAATCTCTCTTCTTATTGTTGGTTCTCTACTGTGTCAATCGTCTTTCCTCTTTTGGGTTTTAAGTTACAGCTAATACGTAATCTTTCTTTGCAGAAACGGGAGGAATGGCTACGCATCCTGCCACAGCGTTGGGAGGCAGAACAACTTTCTAACCTATCTCAAGACTTCAAAAAGAACCAGGTATGTTTATATCTTCCTATTTGGAAGCTTTCCTCGCTCAGCTGAGAGTGAAAGGTGCTTCAGTTTCCTTTAAATGATTTTAGCTTAGTATTTTTCGGTAGTGCCAACTGTGGCTTCTGCCTATTAATTTGGTTTAAACATGACAGGACTTCAATTTTGTTCACATTTTTGATTAATTTCTTTTGCAAGTATACGATATTCTATTATGGAGGGACTCACCTCCCCATATGAAATAAATTGTGTAATGATGACAACTCTAGAATACAAAGTTGAAATTTTTCTTTTACAAAGATTTACAGGAATGAAACTGTCAGGCAGGGAGCTTACTCAACTGACACAAATGGGGGAATAATTCCATCCACCCATGGAACCACAATAAGAAGAAGTCCAGAAATATGGAATTGTCATAACTGAAGAATTGAGAGTGAATGCAAACACTAGAGGACAATCTATCTCCTACGAAATCCAGTTGAAGAAACAGAGAACAATACTACACTATTACAAGAAGAAATTTAAATATCTTGGAATGTAACTTGTGCAAGATGATGAATATGCTATTTGGGAGTACAAATCAGAAAACTGAATCATGAAGGAGAATTGTTGGCATTATTGCCTTTTGGTTAACATGCAATTGATAATTGTTGTTAATTTATAAGGAGATATTGTTCCCTGAAGTTATAACCATGGCTCTACTGGGTAATGGTTGATATTCAGAAGAACTATAGCTTACATGGCAGGTAGAGTTATTCCCGTTTAATTTGATGGCAGAAGTAAAGTCCCTGTCTGTAGAGCTAGCAGCCACTGTAATAAGCCAAGGAGCCAGATTTGTTGCAGAAGCAGAACCCCCATCATTCCCCACTGAGCAAACAACAGTAATTCCATTTCATGTTGCATGGAATGAGCCCACGGAGATTGCGTCACTGAAGTAGTCACTTTCAGGAAGATCGGGACCTAATGAAAGAGATAAGATATCCACTCCATCTTTGATGGTATCATCAAATGCTGCCAATATGTCTGAATCATAACATCCAGATTCCCAGCATGTTTTGTATACTGCAACTCATGCTAGTGGAGCACCCCCCTGGGCACCTCCATCTCCTAAACCACTGTAATTCATATTTCTCACACATCTTCCCGCTGCAATAGAAGCAGTATGGTTGCCATGCCCTGCGCTATCTCTTGCAGATCTATATTCTGTGTTAGCCCCCGAACTCACTGTTTTCAACGATTCTCCTTTCTCAGCCTCCAGTCCATTCAAATAATACCTAGCACCAATCAATTTCCTGAAATAAGCCATGGAATTGTCAGTGATATTTCTGTAAGTATCTAACAAAAATATCGCTACATCATAGGCTGTTAGAACTTAGAATTCAAGCAACGATTTGAACTTCAATGAAGTACATTTCACCTGTTGCATGTTGAATTAGGAAATTGTTCACCACTTTGGCATAATCCCTTCCAACGTGAAGGGATTGGAGACATCAGATGGTCGCTGAAGCTTGGGGATTCAGGCCATATACCTTTTCATTAATATGTAAATGTTGAGATGCTCTTAAGAGACTCTGCCATTAAATACTTCTACTTCTAAGCACTAAGGTGTCACTCCAAATAATCGTCAGTTCAAAAATTAGGATATCGAGAAATTCAAACCATATAAACATTAATTCACTTGTATATTTCTGGCTATGCGATTACTCTAATTCCATGGAATATGTACCCTGTTATTTGTCCACCTAAAAACAGAGTAACCAGTAATGTGCCCAATTTGTTGTAATATCTCATAGAGAACAAATCCGGCTGGTTTGTCCGAGGAAAGCGTACAGGTCCAGGTGCATGTGCAGGGTGATTTTGTCAGAATGGAAATATTTGGGCAGCGAGTTCTATGCTGAAGTTTTCTGGCCTGCTAGTGTCTTGCCCAAAAGGGTGTGTTTGCCCGCCAAAAGGAAAAAGAAACCGAGAAGGGAATAACCAGGGTTTTTGAATTAATGGTACCTGTGTCAATGATGCCGATGATTACGTCCTCTTGAGGTCTAGCAGAGTCATTTGGGGTTCCCAATGAATTACCATATGGCATGCCCAAGAATTCCCAAGAATGGGTTGTATGGAGCTTTCTCAGTTTGTTGGGAAATACAGAAACAACTCCAGACATCTCTACAAATCAGAAGGATACTATGAAGACAACTATTTAAAAACATAACCAGTCCTTTTTGTAATGGGAACAGAAACACAACATAATGGGTTCAGGAAACCAGAATAAAAATTGGCTTAGCCCATCAATTCCTAACGAACTGATCTAATGTTGGTGGTCACGACAGTGAAATTACTCACTGGCCATAGCTGCTGCCTGGTTATCTGATATTTTAGCTGCAAAACCTCTGAATCCGTGACGGTAACTGTACACCATAGATAACTTGGCCTTCTCCATGCTGTAAATAGAGCAGCGTGGAGTAAGATTTTAATTAAGCGACCAAGATAGTTGTCCATTTACAGTTCATACTAAAGATTCAAAAAAAAAAATGATTATAATAGCCTCACTCAAATTGAGGTGTCTTTGCATTATGTTAACATATCTGTAAGAAAAGTGTTCGTTATGCCAACCTTCCATTATGAACAGCAGCAAGAAGCTCATGATTCTGGAATGAGGTTAGCTCCGGGTCATCATGCACTTTACTTCCCATGTATACAATGTAAACCTGCAATATCCAGCCTCATGTACAGAATCAAAGAGGAAACAAGATGACATCTTCATATAAAGAAATTAGGCATACATATTGTAAATTTAAGCCCCGCACAGTTCTCTGTTATAAAAACATCACATGTTTATGGGCTAAAAGAAATGTCATTCAACATGGCATGACAGAGGTATTTATGCACTCTACATATAACTGAAAGATATTACTGCAGAGGTATTTATGCACTCTACATATAACTGAAAGATATTATTGCAAATCCTAACAGCCATTTAAAAAAAGGAAACAAAAACACTTAAAGACCAAACCCATGTATCATCAATTTTCAATCTAGTACTATGATTCCTTCTCAAAAATCAATTCAGTGTGCCCATTGGCTACAAGATTCACGAGGTCAAGTTGTTTGTATTATGTTGTTGTGGCAGACCCCGGCAGGGACTACCGCCACGGCAGTGGCTCCCTTGTCTAATTAAGTTTGTAATCAGGAGACATGAGAGATATAATCACGTTTTGTAAACTCAGTAGTTTCTATTAAAGCCTAAGGGTTTTAGGGGGCATAAAGCAAAATAATGATCACAAATATATACTACTGTTTAATTGAAAAATGAATAGGTTTAAAAAAGATTACACGGCAGAAATCTAGAAGACTATTATGCATACCAAACCAACACATGCTCATCTGAAACTGATTTTGCAAAATTAAAACTGCACGATATCAAGATATACCGAACATTAGATACAAATCCGAAATGCCAATTCTTTATTCTCCAGGATTTTCTATAACATCTTACAAGACTGCTGCTAAAATACAACTAAAACGTTTAAAATTACATCCAATTACATGACTCAGGAATCTGTACAGCTTACAAGTAATGGGGATGCATAAGCACCTGGCGTATCTTCCATGCTCCGACAAAATCTAATCCAGAAATTATAGGAAAGACTTCGTCTCTGGATACAATAGCCTCGGAGAAAACAATCCTCAATGAGGACTACAAATGCTTTCTCAATAAGTGCACATAGCTAAATAATAATAATAATATCTGCAATTAAACGAACTTTTCAACATTTACACCCCTGCCGTGTTGGAAAGCCCCACTCATATGATTACAAAATTTACAGTATGTGATTTTTAAAGGTATCATAACTAATTTTATACATAAAATCTCTCTGGCAGTACTTGCTCCGCAATTTAATCAATCGTCAATGTAAATGTCCACGAGTCAAGCCAGTGCAGGGACACCGCATCTTGTATCCGTCTCAGAACAATCAAAACCCTCAACACGGACAGCCGCATTAGGGCCGAGCGAAGATCTGCCCAATCATTTGGGCTTTGAAAGAGTGGAGGGTGAGGCCTACACTCTTTGATGAATGAAATTGCTATCATGCACAAGGGGGTTGTCCGCTTGACTGGGAGGAGATCCATTAAAATATGGTGGTGAACATCCAAAGTTTAATGAATCACCACAACCGCTCCGCAAAACAAAATTCAAGCCAATCACTAAACACCTCCTTGAGAGGACAACAAATATTGGGAGAGGTACAGTTGTAACTCCACAATCATACAATGAAAAAGATACATACCCTACTCAGAAATATGTCCAGAATCTCAACTCCAGGTTCGGACTCGTTGTATTCTGGAGAATGGCTGAAGATAGCACAGAGAGTAGGATAAATATCAGCATCAATGCAAACAACAAATATCACCAGCACTGATAGAATAGAACATATAGAGTTTAACACAGAGAATAACAAGTTAACTTACCTGCGAAACCGCCTGGTGGACTTCGAAAGCTCTGGAATTGGATTTATTGAGAACGGCTGGTCCCGGAGCTCTTTCACCTTTGCTCTCGCATACCCTGGTACCACAGCGTTGCCTGCGTATTCTGTGGGAAGAGCTTCAGCACAAGCTTTGGCTGCGGTGGTATTTTGATCGGTTCTGACTCTGTGAGTGCCCCATCGCCGTCTCTTTCACTGCAAGCTGTCACTCCACGAGGAATAAGGAATATCAATGTGCGTTGGTTCTGCTTCCTCATTCAGTTTTAGATCAACCATCACAATTCATTCAATCGTCTAACACCACAAATCTACGGTCAACAATAGGACACCTAGGCGGCTGAGGCAATTCATTTCAAATAGGAAACGCCGTAAGGCGTAAAGATTTTTTTATAATTTTTTTCGTTATATTTGTTATTAATTTTAATAATATTTATATTATGATATATATATATAATATATATTATATAATATATTTAATTTTTTTTTTACTCTTCTATAGTAATTTTTTACTTGGGTAAAATGGTAAGATAAAATTTTATAAATTAACCATTAATTCTTTAGCAATATTTTATATAATTTTAATAATTATATTTATATATTATATATGTAATAATAAAAGTTGATATTATATTTTTAGTTTTGTAAATGTTAATTAATTAAAATGATGTATTTTTCTGTCTTTTAATTTGTTAGTGGGAGTATAGTTTTATAGCTTTTGTCTATATTACCAAATTATCCAAAATAATAATGATGTATGTTGATAAGCGGCTTTCCATAAGAAGAACTTGCCTCAGAGGCTATATCTATAAGTAGCAAGAGGAGAAGATTCATTGTTTAATGAAATTAAAGCGAAATATCTTATTCAAAATTTGTTATTTGTGTTTTGATTTAACTTTTTATTTTTCATATATTTGGAGATCTAGATTTGCAATCTTTTTAGCTTAGTAGAGACACTTTGCTGTCCAAATGTTTTTTATTTATAATTGATGTAGGTATTTTTTAATAAGAATGAGTATGGAAGTAGGTATTGTTTTTGGAACCATTACAATCCTTTGAAACCCCAGAACATGGTCATGGTCTTGAAAAGAATGTAAGCGAGATGGATGAAGTATATATTTAAATAATTCTCTATTAATGTTAATTAGCTTTTACATCTAATTTGGTTTGAGATTCATAATTATAAATCTATTTACTATTTTGTCTATAGAATAAGGAATATACATCTCCTCAAAGCCATCCACATATAATAGATAGCTAGCAAGTGATGCAGCGAAAGTCACATTGTTCGCAACCATTACGATGTTCAACTCCTCTTCAAGGGGATTTAGGAGAGCTAAGTTGTATACCCTATACCATAGCTCATAACGATGTTCAACTCCTCTTCAAGGGGATTTAGGAGAGCTAAGTTGTATACCCTATACCATAGCTCATAATTGACGTATACTTTATTATACATTATAGTTACATAGTTTTTCAATGCATTGTGTATTCTTCCATTTTGCATGGTCACCATCTATTCATTATATCCAAGAGGTAAGTTGTACACCCTATACCATAGCTCATAATACATTGACATACACTTTATTATACATTATAATTACATAGCTTTCCAATGCATTGTGTATTCTTCCATTTTGCATAGTTACCTTCTATTCATTATATCCAACTATTTTACATTTTATTGATCCATTTTTTTGATATGTTGATATGAATTTGCATATTTATTGATTATGTTCTAAATTTTGGGGAAGGAAAAAAGAGAAAATAATGCTGAGATGGTAAAAAAAACTAAAATTACATCAAAAAACTTGAAAGTGTGTGGGTTCAAATCTCCAAAACAATACATAGAGCATATATGCTCAACTAGTATTGCTCTTGCTAAGCTCACTGGACTTAACCGCTTTTAGAACTAAAACAACTCACTATATTTATATTTAAATTGAATACATTTAGGGCTTTAATTAGTGTTTTGCGTAAAAAGCAGGTTCTCCTTTTGTAATGAAGTTTATATAGATTTCACATCAAATCTAATAAGTTTTGAAATTCTGGGGTTACATTTTGAAATTCTGGCCTAAAGTAGAAAACGGTACGTTTTGAAATTATGGCCTAAAGAAGAAAACGATAGCACACCAACGCAATGTAACCATCAAACTGGAACCATTTGCAAGTGGTTGCTCAGACTGGCATCAGGATCACAAGGTTATTCAAGAAGATGGTGTACTGGTTTCAGGATGAATTATCCCGTGCACACAACAAAAAGGAGAATCCAATCAAAGTAGCGGGCGGGGCATGGGAAGTGGGCAAAAACATTTGGAATCCTATGCCAGAATACGGAATCGTAGGGGGCAGTGGATACCAATCTAAGCGTAGCGAATATTAATTGATAAGGCCATTTATAGCATTCAAAGTAAGAGAAGGGATCGTTGTGCTCCGAGGAAAGTATTGAATTGGGGATAATGGCGGAAATTGTCACATATTCATGGCTGGTGGGCTTCGTTATTCTGAATCGTAGGGGGCAGTGGAGACCAATCTAAGCGTCGCGAATATTAATTGATAAGCCCATTTATAACATTCAAAGTAAGAGAAGGGATAGTTGCGCTCCGAGGAAAGTATTGAATTGGGGATAATGGCGGAAATTGTCACATATTCATGGCTGGTGGGCTTCGTCTGTTTCGTTCTGACGATGTTACTGCTTCAACTCTACAGAATAGTGTGGAGGGAGGACAGTCGAGGCTACAATGTGCCTCCCGGTTCCAGTGAGTGGCCATTGATTGGACAGACCTTGAGCTTCATGCGAGGGATTAATTCCAGTTCTCAACCACGCCATTAATTCAAGATCGAGAGCAAAGGTACTGTTAATTCTTTAGAAAATCTATGAATTCTTTAAGCATTCTTTAGAAAATCTATGCATTCTTTAAATTCTTTAATGCATTCTTTAATTTTAACGTTGAAGATTGAGTGCTAAGGTACTTTTAATTTTAACGTTCAAGATCAAGAGCTAAGGTACTCTTAATTTTAACGTTCAAGATCGAGAGCTAAAGTACTGTTAATTTTAACATTGGCGCGTATTTTATAAATCAAATACAATATGTGAATTCTGTGTACGCGAACTGCGCAGTTATGGGAAGATATTCAGAACAAATTTGTCTGGAAGATCTCGAATGATTGTGTCTGTGGACCCAGAATTCAACAAGTATATTCGGCAACACGAAGGCAGGCTGGTTCAATCCAGCATTCTGAAACCTTTTCGAAAACTCATCGGCAAATACGGTTTGCTTTCGGTGTACGGAGATCTCCAGAAGAAACTCCACGGAACGGCCGTAAATTTCCTGAGG
>APFE030286666.1:4386-22971 GCA_000404065.3 Pinus taeda | reverse complement strand
AATCTCCATAGAAGGGAAGTAGTTCTCCACATCTCATGGAAGCTTCCTAATGATAAGGACAATCCAATGAATCTTGTGGATGATCCTATCTCCTTCTCCTCTCTCTATATAAGCTTGTCCCTTTGCCTTTGACAAGCTAGTTAGTAATTCTACTCTTCAAGCTCCAAATTCTAAGTCCCAAAGTCTGAGAATTGCTAAGCTCATGCTACAAGAGGCCTTCTTCATCCCTATAAGGCTAAATCTTTAATGAGGAGATCCTTGTCCAAGTAACCAAGGAGAGAGAGGCTTGTTCCCCATTCCCAACAAGCTTTGCAAAGGCATGTGTTGCTGATCACCCAGCCAAAGGAGGATTTGACGTCAGAACTATGGTTGTATTCTTCTTTGTTTATCAATAATAATAGACGACTATCATTATGGTTCCACTCTTATTGTCTTTATAATGATGTTTGAGTTATATCCTTTCTAACTGATATATAGTTGCATTTCTTGGATTTTATGCTTGTATTTGTGTTGTTCTTTGCATGTGTCGGTGTCCGTTCACGAGGATCGTGGGGATTGTGACCAGCTGGAGTGAAAGAACGGGAGCGACGACTCTTCTACAAATACTAGTGTTGGATTCGAGGTAGGCCCTCACCATCGGTCTTTACTTTGCAATTAGGAACCTGCGTGTTAGCGTTGTTTGATTGTTGCTAGACCCCATTTAGGCTAGTGGGATCGCCTCTGTCCGCAGAGGGGATTTACCTCCACAAAAATTTGGCGACTCCACTAGGGAGTTGGCTTTTTGCCTTGTTGTTTGTTTTGTCTTGTTGTTTGATTTGTAAACTTTAGACGGAGTGTGAAGTATGGCCAGATAGCCTTCGAAACGCTATTGCTCTGCATTATCAAAGTAGATCAACGCCACTTCAGTCCATCTCTGGTTTGGTTTATGAACTGAACGGCTTGGAACTTGCCTTCTTTCTTGGTTGTTTCTTTGTTTCTCTTGCTTGATTAGCTTTCTGGGTTGAATGCCTGTGTTGCTTCTTTCTTCTTGGTGTACTTAGGTATTGCTGATTTGGGCTTGGCTCTTTCGTTTTTATTTTTCCATAGAAAACTCAACTGGCGCTGGTTTATAGCATTACAGTCGCTCTAGTTGGCACAAGTTGCACATTTACAACCCACGCCAATTCCTGAAAGGTGCTTGTTGCAGCCTGACAGTCGTGCCAGGCTTGGAAACTTTTGAAGTTTGCTTGGCTATGAAATTTTTGAGCTTGGGTTTTGTCCTAGGTACCTTTTTCAAACTACTTGAGTGTGTTAGAGTGTGATTTGACTGGTTTTGATCGTTACCCTTTGGGTGTTTGCTTTTTCTATCGATTTCACTTTTCTAACCCTAAGACATCTAGTGGCTTTGTGTATCGAGCCTTCCTCAGGTGTTTTGATCTTTTTGTGGCCCAGTCGACTCTTTATTTGCTCCCTTACACTTGTTTGGTAGTTGTGAATCATTTTTTTACATTATTTGAGTGTTTTTCTTTGTCTTCACTTGAATTCCGCTTCGTCTCACTTTGAGCCTAGATCACACAACTCGTTGTTGTCTTTGGGATCTTTCTTGTTCTTTGGATGTTTGATTTGTGATTTGAGGAACTGAATGTGCTTGTATTGAATAGAATTTCTTTGTGTTATTTCTCAAAGTTGTTTAGTGCATTTTGCCATCATCAAAAAGAAAAAAATCTCTTTTGCTTTGAATTAGTTAATGAAAATTAGAACTTTTCATTTCGATTAGTGATTAGCGATCTTAAAGAAAAGTTTGTTAATTTTCATTAGCTGCATTAGGGAAGTTCTTTGTTGTTTTGTGATCATTTCGTTTGCATGAAAGATCTTAAACTCTCTCGTAACTAGCATTTATCAAATGAAATGACATGTTTTGGCATATAGATTGCATTTAGGGAATTTTGAGAGATTACATACGGTAGGACCTGAAAACCAAAACCTAACACAAGATCAACTTTAAAATAAACCAAATGACTCTAATAGCACATTGGAACATAACGATCACATTCTAGAGGTCTAGGCTAGAGACGTGCTCTGGCATCGTTAAACCTAGTCACTTTTGTTTCCACTCAAGGTTGGGTGATTCCTCCTTTTATGACTCAACTGTGGTCTAGTATGCACTTGTGCTCCCATGTACCATCGAGTATATGGGGAGACTCCACTAGGTTATCATCCTTGATCCACAGGAAGCCGTGTCTACCGCCTTACAGCCCGTAACGCACCGAACACAACATTTGGGAAGATTGACTGCCGTACGGAAAGTCCTTGGTTTTCATATGATTGCTAAGGTGTATATGCAGTTTTACAGATTGTCTAGTAAACCCCTTGCCTATTTCTCCAGAGTAGTCACTTTTTGATCCTTTTCAGAATCCCTAAAAGAAAAGGCTCACCTGAGCATTTGTCACTTCGGGCCCATTAAACATTCGAAGGTGACTAGAGTCATCTTTTTGTCCTTTTCTCGACTCTTTAAAAATGAAAAGGTCAAGTTATGTCCTGGTGTCTTAAAATTTATTCGCCCACATTCACACTTACCTTGTTAGATCTTCTTTGCATTAGTTTGAGTAGGGTCTTTTCTCGTTAGCTTGTCTAGGATTTTTTGAATTTGATCATCCTGGCGAATCCATCGATCCCGTCTCCCGTCCCTAGTGACCAAGGGTCTCCTTCTTCTGCCGCTCCTGAGACACCGATTTATGGTGACACTTTTCCTATTATTCCAAGTGTCCAACCGTTGAACTCTTGCGCTCTAGAAGACGATCTTCACGATCTATTTTGGAACCCTATTTGGGAACCTTACAAGGATTTTCCCTCTACTCCTACTGGTGTTTCGGTCTCGATGGCTTCCTCTGATATGGAAGACACATCTCCTGTAGCGAGTGAGGCACCTGTTTTTTCAAGTATCGAGACTCCTATCCCGGCCACATCCCCGGTCATATCTACGGCCTTCACTGTCACCCCTCTCAGTGTTGCAGTGCCCTTATGCTATAGGTCTTTGAGGGATGCCATGGGCTCTAGGAACTGCTCTTCAAGTACCATGTGGGATCATAACATCATTCCCACTACGGGATCTTTTGTTTCACAAGTTCACAATACTGTTGTCACGTCAGTTCCGACCATTCTGACCATATCTGTCGCATCTTCAACTCCAGTTTCTAGTGCCGTTACGGTGTCTTTGATCGTAACTACTGTTGTTGGTCCGTCCCACGGTCTAGTACATAGTGTCCAATCGGCACATACACCAAGAGTTGTTCATCCTGCAGTTAGTGCCCCACCTTCTTCTGGTGCCATTCCAGCAGGGGAGGCATATTCTCACTATTTGCATGATATCCAGAATCTGGGTGCACAAGGCCCTTACTATGACCCTATAGGTCATTATTTGTATACTTCCTTGCTAGCTGAGCCCGCCGTTGAGGTTTCAGTCCCGTTGAATGTCACTTGGGGTACCACTGGTTATGGTGGTGGCCAAATCTGTTCGGATCAAGGACAACCTTACCAATGACCATCGTATCAAGGTCAACCATCCTACTCGTAGCCTAATTATGGGCAGCAATATTATGGCCAAACCTATCCAGGGCAACCTGGAGGCCCACAAGGACAACCCTCCCACGGACAACCTTCAGCTTATGGTGGTTCGTCTTTCATCTATCTTGGGCAACCCTCGGGAAACCCGGGACAACCTCATGCTCGACAAGCACAACCTGGAGTCCAGCAGGGATACCCTTCCGTTCAACCCTACGGGAATCTAGGACAACCTTATGCACAACAAGGACAACCTGGAATCCAGCAAGGGTACCCTTCTGGGCAAGGTGGTCAGCCTTACATGCAGCAAGGCTAGCCCACTGCTCAGCCTAGTCAACCATTTGGACAGGTTGGTCAACCCCAAGGTCAACCAACCGTTCAGTCTGCTCAGTCGTCTGGTCTGCAAGGACAACCCTCGGTTGTACAAGAACAACCTAACACCCAGCAAGCTCAACCTTTTGGGCAAATAGGTCCATCCCTAACTCAACTAGGGCAACCTTCTGGCCAGGTGGCCCAACCTCAATCTTCTCAAGGACATCCTTCTAGGCCTACTCAACTAGGCATGCAGATGGTCATTGCTTCTCAAGCTCAACCCGATTTTCAGCCCTAGACTCAAACTGGTCTCCAGATGCAAGGTGGGTTTCAATCCCAACCTTCTTACCAAGCACATCCTAGTCCCCAGGCTCAGTATGGAGCCTAGCAACCGTATGGATACCAGCAACCCTAGGGGCAAGCTCAGTTTTCCCCGTATCAAAATTATCAACAAATGTAGGTCGCTCCTTATCAAAATTACCAACAACAGTATGTTGCTCCTGCAGGTCAGTTTGGTAATCAATGGGGTGCTGGGGGGGAAATCCAGGGTCAACCGTCTGGTTATTAACCCCTATGGACAAACTCCCTATGGGCAGAAACCTTATGGGCCCGATCCGTCTGGACAAAATCAATGGGGGCAATGAGCAACTGGTTGGAACTCTGGTACTACCTCATATCCATAGCTGTAGATGTCCTTCAATCCTCAACTACCATTCTTAGCAACATTGGAATTGCTAGATGTATCTAAATTGACTAATGATCCTATCTTGCATAATCCATTTTGGCCACCGGTTCCAACCAAGATACCCGGCGATTGTCCCAAATTTGATGGCAATGCTGGAGAGGATCCTCAAGCCCATGTTATGACTTACCACCTTTGGTGTTCGTCAAATTCATGGCTTGACGATTCAATCCGGCTCCGCCTGTTCCAAAGGACTCTCACCGGCTCGGCTGTTAAGTGGTACATTGAGTTGACTAAGGCATCCTTTCAAGATTTCAATTCATTGGCAATGGCATTCTAACTCATTTTCAGATACCCATTCGGTATGAGACAGGAACACATCTCCTTACGTCTCTCAAACAGGACACGGCCATGCACATCTCCGATCATATACATGAATGGAGACAGCGTCGTCGGTTGATCAAGTTCTGGATTCCTGATCAACTCCTAACTGACTGGTTCATGACCTCCTTTGTCCCTAAAATCGCACGAGACATTGCTATGGGAGCTTGTGTAACTGAAGAGCAAGCTATCGCGTGTGCTCAGTACCTCGACTTAGTTTATTCTCAGTCAAGTACTTTATATGAGCATTTTCCTGATGCCCAGAGACACGGTACATCCAAAGCTCCACCAAAGCCATCTGTTGACGGCGTTATTGGCTCTGTAAATCCGTCATTGAAGAAATCATCCTCGAACCCTGGGAAGCAAAAATTGAATGCTTCAAACGAAAACACTTCTCAGGGTGGATCTAATTCTAGAAGTACTTCTGAGATCAACACTGTCCAGTCCACCATGGCGGATAAAGCCTCAAAAGGAAAGAGAAAGGGGAAAGCAAAGAATAAATTTGAGCAACCCAAAAAGGACTCCTCCAAACCTCCACCTGAGGAAGGAGCCAAACGTAAACTAAAGTATCCTTTTCTTATCTGTGATGAGGATCACTATACCAAAGACTGCCCAAGGTAGTCTGAAGTTAGTCGTTTATTGAAAGGTGCTCCTAGGATTCCGGCGGTTCTGAAAGAACCTTTTCCCTCACAGCAAACTCAAATGGTGGTCGATCCCTCCTCGTCTTCTTCTCCCTTTGGTTCCCAAGTGTTCATGGCTGGAACCATTCTCGTTCATGTAACGACTCGAACAAAGGAATATCCGTCATCCACCGGGAAGGAGCTTGAGGTCCCCTCAAGCACTACTCCGTCCAGTTCTGGTCCGCTCCACATCGAGAGACCTAGTACTGAGACGCCCATCCGACCCCCTCCTAAAGGTGTACTCCGGAGATCGTCTTACAACCCAAATGCTCATGCTGCCCAACACTATAGCATCATGGAGGACTTAGCTTAGGCTCTGTCAGCTATGTCCACTTTAGAAGTTCTCCAGAGCTACCCGCTAGAGGAAGTCCCTGCTATCGGCCATCGGTGGCATCGACCCGGCCGATTCGGATTTGATCACCTTTGATCTTAAGAGCCATGTACCCAGGCTGCCTCATCAAATCGCCTTCCTAATTCAAGTCATCATCAATTCGAAAACAATTCATCGTACAGTTATTGATGAAGGTGCGTCAACTTGCATCATGTCTGTTGCTTGTTGGAAAGCAATCAGGTCTCCGAATTTGAGTCAGTCTCCCACGACGCTAGAAACCTTTGACGGGAGAGAATCTTTCCCCTACGGTATCCTTAAACGATTGTCGATTACTTTGGAAGGGAAGACCGTTGAAGTGGAAGTTGAGGTTGTTGATGCAAATCTTACTTACAACCTCCTTTTGGGCCGGAGCTAGACATATGCCATGCGTTTCGTGGCTTCATCCCTCTTTCATGTTATTCGTTTCCCTCATCAAGGGAAAATTGTCACGGTAGGCCATCTCTCCTTCTTCGCTTCTTCTTCCGAAGGCAATGTGCCTTTCGTGGAGCATACCTCCATCCCTTCGAGGGTGTGGGAGCCGGGCTCTTCAAAGATCTCGCCCTCATGGGTGTCTTTTCACTCCCACCTCCAAACCTCGCCTCTATCAGTATGATTTCGGTTCGTTCTGATCCTTGGGTCCTCCCCCCCCATTGACCAGATCGAATCATGGGGCGAGGAGATGCTGTTGAGTCCCACCGAGCTTAACTACATCAAAATTGCTGTTGTATCGGCTCCTCCTGCTAAATCTGCTTCTTTAAGCGGAGCTCTTGACTCATACGAATATTCTCCTTGGCTTGGAGAATGCGCCTCCTCAGATCCGTTAAAGGAAATATTTCCTTCTGACGAAGCCATCATAAAGACTATGTCTCTCGAGGAACCTGTGTGGTTCAATCTTCATCACCGTTCCTCATTTCTCCCTACCCTTTGGGAAAGGTTGGCTTGTCTCGAGCGGTTTGCTCCTTGTCTCCTTTCACAACCCCTTCAGAAACCCATTCAAGTATATCAAGTGTCTTCTGAAGGGAATTTGGGGAACATTACGCAGACTCAACCTATCGACATCTCTGTCAAACCAGGGATTGTCGAGCACATTTACATAGGAGTCACTTGCACTCCTGAGGAAATTCAAATCTATATAGCTCTTTTTTGTGAGTTTCGTGACACCTTTGCCTGGTCTTATGAAGAGATGCCTGGCATTGATCCAAGCATCGTAGTGCATGAGATACCTATGTATCCAGGAGCTAAACCTATTCGTCAGCGTTTATGCCCCGTGCACCCCCGGAAGGCTACAACAATCAAAGCAGAAGTCGAAAAGCTTCTTAAAGCTTGCTTCGTCTACCCCATCCCACTCACAGATTGGGTCTCTAACATTGTCCCTGTAGATAAAAAGCAGGGTACTATCTAAGTGTATGTCGATTATCACGATATTAATCGATCCTGTCCAAAAGATAACTACCCCACACCCTTCATTGACCAGCTCATTGATGAGTGTGCTGGGAGTGTGATATATTCGTTTATGGATGGATTTTCTAGATATAACCATATTAATATCATGCCAACCGATCAACACACGATGGTCTTTATCTATCTGTGGGGTACTTTCGCTTATAAAAAACTCCCTTTCGGTCTCAAGAATGCCGGCGCCACTTTCCAACACGCGATGTCTTATGCCTTTCATGATATTCAGCACATCGTGCAGCCTTACCTGGATGACCTTCCCGCTCATTCAGCTAAACGCCAAGACCATCCGACACATCTTCACGAAATTTTTCTCCACTGTCGACACTACCATATTCGACTTAATCCACATACGTGTGTCTTCTGCGTGGCATCTGGCAGACTTCTCAGGTTTATCATCTCCCAAGAGGGCATCCATTTGGATCCCCTTAAATTCAAGGCCATTTTGAATCTTCCTCCCCCTGCTTATTTGTGGCAACTGTAGAGTTTGCAGGGTAAAGCAAACTTTTTACGACGATTCATCCCAAATTATGCCGAGGTGGCAAAAGGTTTCACGTGGTTACTGAAGCATGACACCCCGTTTCGATGGGATGCCATAGCTCAAGAGTCTTTCGAACATCTTAAAAATCTTCTGGTTTCCGCCCCTTTGTTGCACCCTCCAAATTACCATCGCGATTACACGTTGTATCTGGCCGCTGCTGATACCACCATCGGCATGGTTCTTATTCAGAATTTCGATGATGGCACTGAACATGTCATTTATTATCTTAGCTGCAATTTGTTAGATATGGAATCTTGATATGCTTATGTCAAGAAGTTGGCACTGGCCGCTGTTTGTGCCATCCAACGCTTCCTTCATTACATCTTGTTGCATACCACGACAATGATCTCTGATTGCAACCCAATGACATACATTTTGTCATGTCAGTTACTGAGGGGCAAGTACTCGAAGTGGATAGTCATCCTCCAAGAGTTTGACTTCGAATTCACTGCTGCCAAGTCTAAGAAATCGCTTGTCTGCGCTGAACTGTTGTGTTCTTTTCCATCTACTACTGCCTCCTCTCAGTTAGAGGATTCCATTCCAGATGAAACTCTCTTCCTCATCAACACCCTTGATCCCTGGTATGGGGATATTATTGTCTACTTACAGACATCTTCCTTCCGTCCTGAGACATCTAAGGATGCTCGCCGACGGATCCTCCATCAAGCCCAACCATATCGCATCATTGGGGACACCCCGTACCGTCTCGGTGTTGATTCTATTCTTCAGCGATGCTTAACTCTCAAAGAAGCAAAGAGAGTTTTAAATTACTGCCACTCTAGTGCTTGTGCCGGTCACATGTCTGGATATGCCACTGCACAAAAAATCCTCCATGCTGGTTACTTTTGGCCCTCCATTTTCAAGGATTGCATTCTTGCCGTCCGTTCATGTCATGAGTGCCAAATTTACCAACGGGAGATGCGTGCACCCCCTGCTCCACTGCACCCCATTGTTACTGTCGGTCCTTTTTCCAAATGGGGCATCAATTATATGACCTGTAACCCTCACTCAGCCGGGGGACATTGGTACATCATTGTTGCTATTGATTATTTAACGAAATGGGCCGAGGCGATGCCTACATTGTCTGAAGATAGTCACACCGCGGCGCAGTTTTTGTTCAACCATGTTATCTCGCAGTTCGAAGTCCCCCAAGCCATCATCACTGATCACGGAAAGCATTTTCGTAATCACATGATGACCGAGCTAACAACCCAGTTGGGCCTACGGCATGATAGTTCAACTCCATACTATTCTCAGGCCAACGGTCAAGTGGAAGCTGTGAACAAGGTCTTCGTTATGATGCTTCAACGTACCATTGGCATGCATAAGTCCAATTGGAATTTGATGTTGTTCTCTACTTTGTGGGCCTACCGAATCTCCATGAAGGATGCCACCAGTTTCACTCCCTTTTATTTGGTTTATGGACTGGAGGCTACCCTTCCTATTGAGTGTGAGATTCCTTCATTAAAGTTAGTCATCGAATTGCTCCCTGATACTACTCCGGTAGAAGAGCATCTTCTTTACTTGGAATGGTTAGACGAGACTCGTCGACTAGCCTCCTTAGCTATTGAAGCACAGAAGAAGCGAGTGAAAACTGACTTCGATAACCCTATTCATCCCCGCTCTTTCATTGAGGGAGACTTGGTCCTGCTCTATGATCAAGCTAACGATAAGCTGGGGGCAGGAAAATTCGAGCCCATGTGGCACAGGCCCTACATTGTAAAAAGAGTTTTGCAAAAAGGGGCCTACGAGCTTATTGATTACGAAGGGAATCCCCTGGATAAGCCCCGAAATGGGCTTTATTTAAAAAAATACTATGCATGAGTCCAGGCACTCTATTTTTGTATATACGTGTGCTTTCAGCAAGTGTGTTGTGTGTGCATGTTTTCATGTTTTTGTCTTGGTGTGTCGGCGTGATTATCACTTATTTTGTCTTTTTGCTTCTTGGACAGATGTCTGGATCGCCTTACGTTGGTTTTGCTGATGGTGCCTCCCGCAGTACATGCAACTTGTCATCTGCGGCATGGGAGATCTACGATCCTCATGGTGAGTTAGTAGACATTCAAAGGGTTTGTCTAGGTTGTACAACGAACAATGTCGCTGAGTATAGTGTTGTGATTGAATTATTAGCTGAGGCAATTAACCTCGGCATTCGAACATTGGTTGTGAACATGGACTCTCAGCTTGTCGTCCACCAACTCAACGGGCGTTATTCCGTCAGAGACCATCGAATTTTAAGGTTGTATTTACGTGTTAAGTTGTTAGAAAGGGATTTTGATTTCATTACTTATCAACATATTCCAAGACGACTTAATACGTTAACCGATGCATTAGCTAATTATTTGTTGGACAGGAATTTTCATAACATGTAATTCGACATAACATAAGAAGCATAAAGCACAATAAACCATAAAACATATGTATATATATATATGTGTGTGTGTGTGTGTCCAAATGTTTGCACCGCGTGCATCATCAAAAAATAATACATGTTTGTCTGAGTACACTCAGAGACAACATGTCTCTCAAGAAATATACATAGAAAAGAAAGCCTAGATATCTAGTCCCCGTGGTGCTCATGGTAGCACGTCACCGCTCACACTAAATGTCTCAGGAGTCGGTGGATGCAAGTTGGCACCCCCACCGTGTGCCTCTGGTACGCTAGCGGGACATCCGCTAGCCGAGCATAATCTGGAATCCCTCGAGTGATAGCCTTGAGGTTCTGAATGAGCTCTCCTCTGTCACCACCCTCCTCCTGAGGATCCGCTGCTACTGCTGCTGGGTGTCTCCTCGCAATGGTAGACATGCCAGCTGGATGCTCCGGGCCGACATCTGCATATGCATATAAAGGTCATTAGAACAAGCGTGTATTAACCAAAAACAAAACATAAAAATACAAAATCAAAAAAACGAGGTCATACCAATCTCCTCGTCCCAGTCCTCTCCCTCCGGCAGAGGGAGGTTAGGGTCTCTGGTGATGTCTGTCCCCGCATACAGCCAGTGCTCCACCACAATCAGTTGGCGGCGAAGCCACCCAAAAAACTCAGGTCTGAAAGACATCTACTTACCACCACCACCCTTCGACATCAACGCCACCCATCGAGCCATCCTCGGCTCTCGAGGTGCCGGGTCAGGAACAAAAGCCCCTTGGTCCTGGAAGCTTGGCACATGCTCCAAGAAGAACGTCACTAAGATGGAGCCGTACCCAAACTGTTGCAGCTTGCCTCGCTTGGCCTTTGTCAGCTACCTCTTCATATTGGTTGTCACAGCTGACACCCAATTGAAGACCATCGTGCTAAGGAACTCTGTCACTAATATCAAGTGGTTCTTCGTAGCTTCATGGGGCGCTTGTGCCCCCACAGCTCGTGTGAAGGTGAATAGCAAAGCTCTGAGTGTCAGGTCCTGGACAGTGGGGATATCCACTTTCGAGCTACCCGACCCGTATTGTGCCTCCAGGAAAACTCAAGCCTTCACCTTTTCCATCTTCTCTCCAGATGGCCTGCTACCAGTCAATCGGGGCACCGACCCTCATCGCGATAGTCCAGTTAGGAAATAGACATCAGATACGTCTAACTCCAGCACTTGGTCCCGTATCCGGAACACCTGTTCCTCTACGTCCCACAAGCTGATCAGATACTGCAAGAGCTCTGGCTGAGCTCGTAAATAGGACAGCAGGAAATATTTGTTGAGCCCACACGCTCTAATAGCTTCCATGCAATCCTCATCCGCTAAGGCCAATGTGTCCACTTGGTCATGTTCTCGTTCCTTCCATACGATTACCATTTTCGCGTATTTCCCTGCAATCACAAGCCCAAAACAATGAATTAGGCTCTTGTGTAACCTAAAAATGCAGTGAAATCATTTGAAATTTGTTAAAAATTGACCAAAAACCCGCGCGGCTGTTGGTGCGACTATTTCTAAAATAGTCGCACCCATGGGCGCATGCCTTTAGGGAAAGTTGCCCCATTCGCGCGGGTCCGTGCCCGAAACCCGCACCAATGGGCGCAACCCTTATTTTTTAAATCCCTCCCCTAGAGGATGAAAAAACAGTCTAAAACAAATTTGAAATGGATGGAATGGAGTGGGGGAAGAGACCTCTTACCTAACACTGACAGTAGTCCGAATGGCCAACTAGATTTGTCGCAATCGTCGCTTGAAGATTGCACACCAAAAGCCCTAATGTCGCTCTCCAAAGGTAAAAAGTGAAAAGTAATTTCTTGTTTTACCATTTTCACCCATTTTATAACTTTTTGACCCTCAAATAGGTTTTAAAAGTCATTTTTCGAATATTTTAATGTATATTTGTGTCGAAAATGGATTTTACACCGGTTTCTTGTGCATCGACAGGTATTTGTGCGGCTTAGGCGACGAAACGAGTTGTATTTTATACTTTTTCAGACTCGATAAATACACAAAAAAGTCACTTTGGAGTCATCTTTTTACTCTTTTATGACTCTCTAAAGGTGAAAAGAATGCCGGGTTGGCCCTCTCGACTCGTTAGATGTAAATGAGAGGCGGTCGTCTTTTAACCCTTTTCTGACAGTGTAAAAACGAAAAGATTGTCGGACCTTTGTCGTTTTAGGTTTGTTAACGGTCATGAAGCAACATGGTTTTGATCGCTTTTTTAATTTTTCAGATCGGAATCACTACTTATGAAAAGTACTCCTCGGTCGTAATGATCGGGTGGTTCTTTCGAGCATTGTTTTATACTTTTTCGGGCTCGAGAGACACAACTTTACGAAAAATGACACCCCTGGAGTTTACTTTTCCGCTGTCTTTTCAAACTCTCTAAACATGAAAAGATGTCGAGTTCTTCCTTTGTTAGAATCGTTAAAACTTAATGACATCGTATTTCGTCGAAATGATGCCTCCCAAGCATATGCTATCCCCATCAAGCTTGCCATCTAAAAATAACCGGGGTACTCGCCAGAAATGGTGGGGAAAAAGGAACCACAATTATCGTCGTGTCAGCAGTATGTCGCTCTTAAACATGGAACTTGTCTGCATTCGTGTCTGGGTGGGGACATCTCATCTTGTTTTTACACTTGCCTCTGTTGGTTTGGGTTATCCTGTTTGACCTCTCATCTGCTCATTGCCTTGTCACTATGACCCCTGATCATTTGATGTCAAATACTACCAAGTCCATTGTTGTGCCGCCAACATGTTCAAGAGAAGTTGACCTCTGCACAATACTCAACCTCCCTCTGATACCTCACACAAAACATCTTATCCTTCTCTGTCTCATGTCGATGATGTGGGAAACATTATGGCCCACCTATGATCAAGGTCACTTCTTGTCGACTTTAGCTCATTATCCAGGAAAGTTGACTTAGAGACTCCCTTCAGGTGCCTTGGAGCCTTCATGCCTCAATGGCAGGTTCTTCGTGTTCGACGTGAGCTTTTCATCCTTGGCCTCCGATCAAATGATTCTACGGGTGTTCGACACCGACTCACTAATTCGCATGTCGTACATTGTACCTATAGTAACTTGAGGACCATTTCCATTATTGGTGGTACCTCTCGCGTCTGTTAACAATTTTCATCATTAACTGGTAATCAGACGATGTTCTTGCATATTCGACTTCGACTCCCATATTCACATGCTTGAACTTGTACTTTGTTTGGGTCGAGATGGAGTGCAAGACCCTGGATTTTGTCTGTTGAGATACATGTTGCGATTTTGTGGATTATTATGATCATTACATGACTCATTCACTGGATGGCTACGACCATGCTTGAGTCTATTCATCGATCCTTGCTAGATGGCTGCGCCCATACCTTGGATCCAGATTTTTATGTACTCTTCTATGGATGGCTGCGCCCATACCACATACATCATGTACTTGAGATATCAGTTATACTTCTTATGAAGGTTCTCCGGTGGCCATGTTTTCAGTCGACCATGTTCTTGTAAAGCATTTCACCCCTCTCTCTCTTAGGCCTCATGCTTTAGGGGGCATTTGTTACACAATAATTTGTCATCGTCCCTGTTACCCCTTCTCTCGCGCACCGGAGGACTTATTTCGGGACCTGTGAGAAGTGACATAACCTGAAAATACCTGCATTGTATCCCCTTGAGTATGTACTTCATATGCCCTGAAGACACCTTCTACAAAATACCGATAAAAATAGCCCTTTTTCCATTGTCATTGCTCCTCAGTGTATCACTCGCGCCAATGGAGGAAATCCTCCAAAGAGGGCGCGCCAGCTAGCGCTCTATCTCAGAGTCACACTCGTGCCAGCCCAGTTGGGTAAATTTTTTAACAAACCAACTTGCGAAGGTTCTTCCTAACCTATTCATGAATTGATTCCAATTTGAGTTAGTTCAGTTGGGCTTCGAATCTCCATAGAAGGGAAGTAGTTATCCACCTCTCATGGAAGCTTCCTAATGATAAGGACAATCCCGTGAATCTTGTGGATGATCCTATCTCCTTCTCCTCTCTCTATATATGCTTGTCCTTTTACCTTTGACAAGCTAGTTAGTAATTCTACTCTTCAAGCTCCAAATTCTAAGTCCTAAAGTCTGAGAATTGCTAAGCTCATGCTACAAGAGGCTTTGTTCATCCCTATAAAGGCTATATCTTTAATGAGGAGATCCATGTCCAAGTAACCAAGGAGAGAGAGGCTTGTTCCCCATTCCCAACAAGCTTTGCAAGGCATGTGTTGCTGATCACCCAGCCAAAGGAGGATTTGACGTCAGAACTTGGTTGTATTCTTCTTTGTTTATCAATAATAATAGACGACTATCATTATGGTTCCACTCTTATTGTCTTTATAATGATGTTTGAGTTATATCCTTTCTGACTAACATATAGTTGCATTTCTTGGATTTTATGCTTGTATTTGTGTTGTTCTTTGCATGTGCAGTTGTCTGTTCATGAGTATCGTGGGGATTGTGACCAGCTGGAGCGAAAGAATGGGAGCGACGACTCTTCTACAAATACTAGCGTTGGATTCGAGGTAGGCCCTCATCATTGGTCTTCACTTTTCAATTAGGAACCTGCGTGTTAGCGTTGTTTGATTGTTGCTAGACCCCATTTAGGCTAGTGGGATCGCCTTTGTCCACAGAGGGGATTTACCTCCACAACACTACCTGTACTTCTCGGTTTGCTAGGAGGTATTCTGCAGTTCACAATTGCCTGGTAATCCTTTTTACGTAGATAATTTGGAGTAGCCATTTGATCTTTTTGACTCATTAAACTTGAAAGATCATTTGAGTGCTTATCCTTTCGATCCCATTTCCAATTGAAAATGATAGAGTCATCTTTTCTTCTTACTCGACTCTTAAAACATGAAAGAGCACCAATTTATTTATGTGTCTTAAAAAATTATTGCCCACAATATTATAACATCCTATTAGTCTTGTTTATGCCAAATCATGAGTATTCCTTAAAGTACATTTTAAAGCCTTGAAATTTATCTCCCTTTTCCTATTAACTGGGATGAGGTCATTGTGGTTGAACCATTTGGTTCACCTAGTTCCTCTTCCTGTCCTCTGTCTAAAACATTGTCTGAGGAGCCTTTTCATGAATTACCAGAGGCACTCGAGGACCAAGGTGTTGAACTCGGAATCATTCTGAGCATTCAACCTTTGTCATATCATCCTCCACCTACTTCAGATACTGGGTCACCTTCTGACATTGGCCTGGAATCTTTGGACAATCCTGTCCTGACTCATGAGAGTTTTCTGACTACTAAAGGTCATCCTGGTCTGGTTATATATCCTCTGAATCCTTTTTTCAACCCTGTTATGATATCAACATAGTGTCTGTATAGTCCATACAATTAGTTGGGTGTTCCCTTCGAATTATCCCCTCTCACATCTTTTTTCATTCGTCGTCACTTGTTTCCACCTATGGAACTCGAAGGCGAAGCTCTAGTTACCTCTCCAAATCAATTAGAAGTTTCTACTCCACACACTGTCAAACAGTAAGAGCATAAATTTCCTCCTGAAGGTTTCCCCTATACGAGGAGCATTCTGATTAGTGTGTATCAAGATTTGCCACCTAATTATGTGACTTTAGCACAGTTGGTCTTAGGTAGACCTAATGCCACATCACTTTATCACAATCCTATTTGGGTGTCTGGCGCTATGCCTACCACAGGTATGTTCATTTAGAACCCAGCCTCCCGATAGACGATGCTTTCAGCAGCTACCTCAGTCCTGATGCAACCTACCATTCTAAACCCTCTTGTCTCATCTGTCCAAGTCACTTGTCCAGTTCAACTGACGGTCTCAAGTCATGTCGCTATTAGATATTCGACCGCTCCAGTAAGTGGACAAGATGTACCACCGCCTGGCCGGTAAAACATGAATGTCTCTATGGTGTTAGGGACAACCAATGTGAGTAGATCACAAGCTCACATGGTTGGAATGAACCAGCCTTCTTCTAGTGCTATCCAAAACCCTACTGATCTTGCTGGATTGAGCAATATCCAGTACCAATAGGTCCAAAATCCTATTGGTCCATTTGGGTCAATCAATTTCCAGTATCAACAACCCTATGAGGCTCATGTTTAGTACCAATCTCCTTATGTTCCATATGGTTCCCAAAGAATGGTCAGTCCACCTTACGTCCTTCAGCCTAGATAGTATGTTCAACCTGGTCCGTCCACTTTTCCTGGTGGCTATGACTAGATCTAGTTCGGAAAATTTCAAGGTCTTAATCTGGGAACTATTCGAGAACCCTTGTAGCAACAAGGACAACCTCTATAGCAACAAGGGAAACCTTTGTTGTAGTAAGGGTACTCCACGCAACAATAGGGGCAGATGATATTGCAGAAAGGACAACTGCAACAACCATAGGGGAAACCGTCACAACAATTGTAGTAAACCATGCAATTGCAGATGTAGTATGCTCAGTAAACCTTCTAGCCTATGTCTTCACAAGGCAACCTCTATAGCTGTAGGGACAACCTTTGCTGCTGCAAGGTAAATCCTTGTAGTAGCAGAGCCAACTCGAGCAGCAACAACCCTTATATACATATCAACAGGGTCAACTCTTATAAGGACAAGGTCAAGGTCAAGTCCTACAATAGCAGGCCCAAAGTCCTAATGTCCAAAGGCAACAGGCTTAGAATCCTTTTGTCCAAGGGCAATAGGTCCAAAATCCCTATGTCTAAGGGTAGAAAGTGCAGAATCCTTATGTCCAAGGGCACCAAGTCCAAAATACTCTTTTTCAGTGGTAGCAGGTTTAGAACCCATATTTTTAGGGAAAGCAGGTGCAGTATCCATATTTCCAAGTTCAACAGGCTCAACAACCTTTTAACACATATGTTGCTTATCAACAACCTATGGCCAGACAATTTCAAGGCTTTCAAAGTCAAAATCCTCCCTACGAGCAAGGTAAGTTACAGTGGGGGAAAAATCCATATGGCTAAAACCCTCCACTATGGGGACAAAATCCTTTCTAGTAGGGATGGCCTCCTCTGGTTGGACCTGCTTATCGACCTCCAATGCCTTTCAATACTCAATTGTAGTTCTTGGCTAAATTAAAGTTTCCAGATGTTTCTTGACTCATGAATGATCCAATTCTTCATTCACCATACTGGCCTCTGGTTCCATCCAATATCCCGAGCGATTGTCTAAAGTTTGATGGGAAAGAAAAAGAATATCCCCAAGCCCATGTGATGACATATCAACTCTAGTGCTCTTCGAATTCCTACATTGATGATTCTATTCGTCTTCATCTTTTCCAATGAACCCTTATACGTGTTGCAGCCAAGTGGTAGATCGAGCTCCCTTGAAGTACTTATCATGACTTCAACTCCTTAGCCATGGCCTTCCTCATGCATTTCCAGTTGCCGGTTCGCTATGAAACTAGCACCTATTTGCTTACATCGCTCAAGAAAGATACTACAACACAAATATTTGATCACATCTATGAATGGAGATGTAGACGCCGCTTGATTAAATTCAAGATTATTGACTAGTTGCTAATCAAATGGTTTACCAATTCAATCATCACTCCAATTTCTTGCGATATAGATATGGGTGGATGCGTTACTGAAGAACAGGCCATTGCTCATGCCTAGTACTTAGATCTCATTTATTCTCAATCTGGCACTTTATATGAGTTGTTACCTGATGCTCCACAACCATCATCCTATCCAATGACATCGAACTCACAGACTACACCTCCTGTTGATGGAAAAATTGATTCAATGTTCCAGACCCCTCTAAAATCTTCTTCCAAACAGAAATCAGTCTCAAACACTACTTCCAATAGTCCCTCCCAGAATTTACCTGGCCCTAGTAAAACCTCAAAGGTCCATGCTGTTCAGTCTACCGCAGTGGACAAATCCTCAAAAGGTAAGAAGAATGCAAAAGGTAAGGATAAATCTGATGCCCCAAAATAGGGTCCTCCTAAGTCGTCTACTAGTGATTCTTCACCAAGGAAGGCTAAGTATCCATGCCTCATTTGTGAGGAGGATCACTATACTAGGGATTATCCCCGATGGTCTGAAATTACTTGTTTTCTCAAAGGGACCCCAGCTATCCTAAAAGAGCTGCTTCCATCTCAACAAACTCAAATGGTAGACCAACCTCAATCATCTGCTTCCTCAGGATCACAACTGTTCATGATGAGTATGCCTATTAATGTCGCTACTAGATCAAAATATT
>APFE030286659.1:0-17294 GCA_000404065.3 Pinus taeda | reverse complement strand
GCCTCATTGGGGAGTGAGTGAAGCTTGTCAAAGTAGAGGAGACTTCTTGTTGGACCCTGGGAGGAGCTTGTACAGCATCAAGGCAAAGGTTGTAAGGTTCTTCTGTTTTGAATTAATACAATCAAGCTCATTTTTCTCAAAACGTATCTCATGTTATTTGTTTCATGGACTCCTTGACTTTCATGATAAATATGTTTTATAATATTGGATATTCAGGTGGTATTTAATCATTTGCCTTGTTTGTGCTTGCAGGTTTAAGACAAAGGAACTTACTTGGATCAAAGGAGCGAAGGCATCTCCAAACTTGCGTTGGACATGAGGTAGGCCTTAAAACACACTTGTTTCCCATTACTTATAAAGCACATTTAGAGAAAGATAGTGTCTGGTGGGTTTGTTTGTCATGAGGTCTTCTTTAGATTCTAGGAAGGTCTATCGTGTCCGCAAGATCGACTCATTCCGCGTGACAAAATGGCGACTCCGCTAGGGATCGAACCCAGAATCTCTGGTTTCGCAGCGTGTGGCGGTCATATGTCAGGGTATGCCACTACCCAAAAGATATTGCGCGCTGGCTATTTCTGGCTGTCTTTGTTTAAATATTGTATTACTGTGGTCCGAAAATGCCACAATTGTCAAATTTTTTATAGAAATATGCGCACTCCACCTGCTCCTCTTCACCCTATAATTTCCATTGGTCCTTTTTCCAAATGGGGTGTCAATTATATTACATGTAACCCTCACTCGGTCGGGGGGGATGCGTAGATTATCCTTGCGGTAGATTATTTTACTAAGTGGGTCGAGGCGATGCCTACATTTGAGGCAGACGGCAAAACAACTGCAATTTTCATATTCAATCATATAATTGCTAGGTTTGGTGTTCCACAAGCGATTATCACTGACCATGGGCGTCATTTTCGAAACGTTATGATGACAGAACTTATAGACCAGCTTGGCTTGCGTCATGACAGTTCAACTCCTTATTATCCACAAGCTAACGGTCTGGTTGAAGCCATCAACAAAGTCTTAGTCATCATGATCCGACGGATCATTGGGATTCATCGGTCGAACTGGCACAAAATGTTATTCTCAGCGCTGTGGGCATACCGAACCTCAGTCAAAAAATCAACAGGGTTCACTCCTTTCCAACTAGTTTATGGTTTGGAAGTCGTGCTACCTATTGAATATGAAATCCCATCATTGCGAATGGCCATCGAATTACTTCCAGCTACTTCCGAAGAGGAAAGACGTTTATTATGCTTAGCTCAGCTAGATGAGAATCGCCGCGATGCTGCATTAGCGATCGAATCTCATGCCAAACGTATTAAGGCTCAGTATGATCGAAATGTAAACCCTCGAAATTTTTCGGAAGGAGATTTAGTCCTTTTGTACGATCAAGCGAATGATAAATTGGGCGCTGGAAAATTCGTGCCTATGTGGCATGGTCCTTTTGTTGTCAAGCGAAAGCTAGCAAAAGGGGCATATGAATTGGTAGATTTTGACAGGGTCTCTTTAGATAAACCCAGAAATGGTCTTTAACTGAAGAGATATTATGCTTAAATCGAGCATGAAGATTTGTTAGTTAGGTTAGTTTTTCTTTTAGCTGGTGTGTTTTAGAATAAAGTGTGCTTAGCTTAGAGATTGAGTTTTCCGTTGTTATTCCTGCTTATCTTGGTTTTACGTTTGATGTCGCAGATGTCAACGCCTCTTCAAACATATATTGGTTACGCTAATGGCGCTTGTCGTAGTACACGGAATATTTCTTCCGCAACTTGGGTTATCTATTCGCCCTATGACGAGTTGGTATCTATGCATGGGATAAGCCTCGGTCAAACAACGAACAACATTGCAGATTATAGTGCAGCGGTGGAGTTATTATCTGAATCTATTTCATTTGGGATTTGGAGTTTGATAGTGAGGTTGGATTCTGAACTCGTTGTATTACAGCTTAATAGAGTATACACCATTAGAAATCCAGTTTTATTAACATTATTTTTGAGAGTGCGTCTCTTGGAACGTGAATTTGATTACATTGAATATCAGCATATTGCAAGATCTTTAAATACATTAGCAGATGCAATTGCTTCTCAAGTGTTAAGTAGACATGTGCGATAATCATACAAGTAAATTTAAAAACATTCCATAACATATGTAACAACATAAGCCAATAATAACGATATCATATATATATAGGAGTGTGTCAAAAAATACATCGTCTTCGATCATAGGTTGAAAAACACCTTATGATCGACAAAAATGATAAGTACAAAAAACAAAATGTCACATGTGACTACATAAGTGATCATCCCATCACTGGTGATGATCTCGATACGAAACCACTGCGCGAGCCACCTTACAAAGGAACCTCCTAAAATGTCCTGGGACTCCAATCACATAGCGCTGAAGCTGACGAGGAATGTCGTCTATGCTCGTCTCGGGAATGTCCCCTGTCAAGCGCTCTAGGTGACTCTCCAACTCAGCCAAGGTCTCTGCTGACTTGTCCTGTGGGGCTGGAGCTGGTGCAAGTGGTTGCCTTCTCTTGAAAGGCCGGAGAGCGGCTGGTCGCTGTGGACCCACATTTGCATTTTAAAATTATTACTATTAGTTTTGAGACGATATAAAAATAATAAAAATTAACATTAGGAAAATGTTGAAAATGATTACCTGAGTCATCCCACTGCTCTCCTGGAGGAAGAGCCATGTCTGGGTCTCCACGGAAGTCAATCCCAGTATATGGAAAGTCCTGAATAGAAAAGACCTGATGTTCCAACCACTGGAAGAACTCAGGTTTGAACCGGATGACCTCGGTGCCCTCGTCAGGATGACGGGCCATGACTGCAACCCATCGCATCAGTCTAGGCTCTCGGGGATGCCTAGCTACAACTGTGAGGTGTTGTGGGATGAGCATAGGAATCCGCTCCAGGCCAAAGCTGATGACTATAGCACCATATCCAAAAGTCTTTAGCCGTCCATTCTTGGCCCTGGTCAATTGGCCCTTCACGTTGGCCAACACAGCATCGCACCAGTTGAAAATGGTGCCCTGAAAGCAATCGACTGCCATCCACATCTAGGATCCGGTGGCAATGTGTAAAGCGGCAGCCCCGCAAAGTCGAGTAACAGTGAATGCAATTACTTTCAGTTCAGGAAGGGTTATGTACTTGATGTCTATCCCTTTGTCTCGAGATTGCCTGTTGCAATACTCTAGTCAAAGGCTATCGATGGACTGGCCACCCGCCCTAGCCCCAAACAGGGTCAAGTCAACGCCTCTCTTAGGCAAACCGGTCAAAAAATATATGTCTGCTGGCTCAATCTCGAGCTAGTGGCCACCAATCAAGAAGCACTGATCCTGGACGTTCCACCTGTCAACCATCCACTGCAAGAAGTCCACCTGAGCCCTCATGCCAGGAATGGCCCAGTATTTGTACGGTCCGCACGCCCTCAAAGCATCCAGTGAAGGTTGATGATTCCATGCGGCTGCATCCACATCCTCGTGCTCGTGTTCTCTCCAATCCAGCATGATGTACTCCCTACATCAAGCCAAAAGACCAATTAACATGCTAGAAAAGTTTTTCTTTGGTCCAATTTTGAGAATTTTTGGTTGAAAACCCTTGCGCCGAGGTACGCACCATGCCTTTAGACACAGTACGTGGGACTGTACTTTGTCCAAAGGGAAGGTGCGGACCCCGACCTTTTTCCCAATGAAGAAAAAGTCGGGGTCCGCAGGTTCGCAGTGGTGGACCTGCGTACCCCGAGCGCGGGTTTTTCACCCAAAAACCCTCCTAAAAAATCAAATAAATGACTAAACTGAAAAACTAAACAAATGAAAAACAAGAGGAGGATGATGTGGATTACCTGGTGAAGACGGCGTCCGATTCTGACGGTTGGATTCTCCGCAATCCTCTCGGGAAGTTTTCAAAGCAAAAGCACTCTTTCCTCACCCAAATCACAGATGGTAAAAATGAATTGCAAAAACCCCTTTTTATAAGTTTTTTGAGTAAATGAATTCCAAATTTGTTTATGTTTCACTTTAAAAAGGTATTATTACGATGTTTTTATCTCTTTCAAGCAAGTATGAGTAATGTTCGTGTTTTTGTGCAAGATAACAGGATTATTCAGGCGAAATCGATAATTTTCAACCAGAGTCACCTTTTAAGCCCTTTTTTGACTCCTAAAACATGAAAAGATTGCTGAGTTTCTCTTTTAAACTCGTTAAAATGGAATTAAAAGACGGTCAATTTACAACTCTTTTTCGACCGTAAAAACATAAAAAGATCACCGAATTTTTGTCGTTTCAAATTAGATATTGGTTATAAAACAATGTGTCCTTGGTCGCTTTTTTACTTTTTCGGATCAAAGGCACTGATAACGAAAAGTACTCCTTGGTCGTAAAAGATCAAGCGGTTCTCTCAAGTATAATTTTATACTTTTTCGGGCTTGGGAGACACAAATTTACGAAAAAGTCAAACCCTGGAGTCTTCTTTAGTTTTTTCAGACTCTCTAAAAATGAAAAATGCCAAGTTTCTCCTATACTGGACTCGTTAAAATTCAACAGTAAAGGACCTGTTCTATTACAAATAGGAACGAACCACTCCTTCTTAGGGTTCGCTTTTAAACTAAGTTGGACTCACCCGAACGGTGAGCTTATAATCAAGCATATGTTATCCTCCTCAAGCTTGTAAAAAATAAAGAGGTACTTGCCAAAAATGGCGGGGGAAAAGAGAGAAAAGTGAGTGTGTTTGTCATACTTTATAACCACTCTTGAACATGACACTTTCATTCACCTGGGTTGGGAAATCCTTTACCTAACAGTTGATCGAACCATATTGAAAGTCTTGAGCCGGTTTTTGGGTATTAACTTTGGGTCAATCATCACCAAACCATCTGTTGTGTCGTTATGTGTTCAAGAGCTCAGTGCAAATAAGCCATTCATCTGCAAAATGTCTGTCATCCATCTTGACCATCCCTGAGTCATTCCTTGCAACTAAATTTCTTCAACTTGATCTATGATTTCGTGTTGTGGGCTTGCCTACGACGGATCGCTTTCTATCGACTTCGACTCATTATCTAGAAAGATGATCTAGGAATCGTCAGTACCTTGAAATTTGCATGCCTTAATGGTAGGCTTCTCGCCTTTGACGACAGTTTACATCATCGACTTTCGATCGAAGGATTCCATGGCATGTTCGACATCAACACATCTTATCACATTTCATGGATTGTGCTGAGTACTTTGAGAGCCATTGTCATTATTGGTGGTTTCTCTCAAGCTTGTTAACAGTTTACATCATTGACTGGTAATCAAGCAGTTTCTACCATGTTCGACTTCGACACATTTAATCACATGGATAAAATCGTACTGTTTCGGGACGTAGAAATGAAGACCTTGGATCTAGTTTCCACCATCCAGGTTGCGAGGAATTTTGTATTCATTATATTATGGACTATTCATAAACAGATGGCTGCATCCATACTGTGTCCACATGTGTCTATACTTATGATGTGTCAAGATCATTCCTATATCAGAGAAGTAGTTAGTCTTCTAGTCAGTTTTCAGTCTCTTAGTCAGTTTTTATCTGACTATGGGAATGCCTACCTCAGCAATGATATTATCTCATATATATATTTTGCATTGAATGTTTTTACAGGTTCCAACGGGGCTCTCCGCAAGATGATCCTCGAAATGATAAAGTACTTCACTCTTCCTAAATGATAAATGAAAATCCTCATCTACTACAGACTTCGCACTTTAGGGGGCAATCTGTTATACAAAAATATCGTCACCCTGATTATTTGCAGTTAGTATAGGTCTATCACCACCTATACCAGCCTCCTAAGCAAGTCTCAGACCTCAGCTCTTCAAAACAAGGTTTTGAAATGAGAGAAAGACATTAAAAAAGCAATGTAACTCTGGTTCTGCACTTTCTCTCACTTTTGCCTGCGGGCCCGCAACTTTTGTTCAGAATACCTGCGTATTTATACGCTCTGTATGTAAAGGGGAGGGTGCGTACCCCTGTGAAAGTTAAAAGGCGCAATTTTTATCTTAAAAAACTCACTCTTGGGTTAATTCTAGAGTTTTCTAGGAGCATTTGTTACGTGGATTGTTCGCTCCAAGTGGTTCATGCATCCCATGAGAGGAGGAACTAATCCTTTGTTGAGAGGAGATATCCCTTTGAAGGAGGACTCTATCCCTTTGAAGGAGGAGCTGGTAACTGATCTCCATTGCACCATAAATTGAGGCATTGGGTCAGTGGCCAGAGAGGTTAGAAGCTGAACTTTTGAGGGTAAATGCTAGTGAAATCAAGACTTCCTATTTGAGCTTAAGAGGAGAGATCACATACCTTTTTGGCTTCATTAGGGAGTGAGTGAAGCTTGTCAAAGTAGAGGAGACTTCTTGTTGGACCCTGGGAGGAGCTTGTACAACGTCAAGGCAAAGGTTGTAAGGTTCTTTTCTTTGAATTAATACAATCAAGCTCATTTTTCTCAACAAGTATCTCATGTTATTTGTTTCATGGACTCCTTGACTTTCATGTTAAATATGTTTTATAATATTGGATATTCAGGTGCTATTTAATCGTTTGCCTTGTTTGTGCTTGCAGGTTTGCGACAAAGGAAATTACTTGGATCAAAGGAGCGAAGGCATCTCCAAACTTGCGTTGGACATGAGGTAGGCCTTAAACACATTTTTTTGCCATTATTTATAAAGAAAATTTAGAGAAAGATAGTGTCTGGTTGGTTTGTTTGTCATTAGGTCTTCATTAGATTCTAGGAAGCTCTATCTTGTCCGCAAGATCGACTCATTCCACGTGACAACTTGTAATAGTTAACTAGAATGAGTTGACTTAGTTAACTTAGGAATTTCAAGTTGGAAGTATTTCTGAAGTCATGTATATGTTCTACCTATATTATAGGGGTACATGATGAGTTAAGCATGAGTGGTAATTAGTTAACTTAGTTTATTAAGTTAATTCTAGTTAAATTAGTTCCAAAATATTTGAGGAACTAATAGTGATTTAACGGTCAGTTGATGCATTAGTGCACTAGTGCACTCAACTAGTGCTACTCCAGATAACTGAAGATTCCCTCATCAGAAACTCATGCATGTCGATTCTGAGAAACACCCAGTTGAGACTAGAGTGCAAGGACAGTTTATTATTTGTTCTGAATTTTTCTAAGTTGCACTAATAGTGCATGAAACCGGGGACTGAACCTAGAAGGGATTAGGTAGTTATGGATGAGGAATTTCCCTTTAAATATAGGCTAATTCTCTCAGGAATTATGAAAAGAATTAGAAACTTGGAGGCTTGGAAATTTGGCTAAGTATTGACCAAAGGAAGTCATCAAGCGGAGGATAGGAAATACTTATGTAGGTTAAGCTCAAGGTTGAGCAGAGCATATTGTATTCATCTGAATTCTTTGACCAAGGGCACAAGGAAATAGGGACTTGGAGAGCTTGTGAATTGGCTAAGTGTTGGCTTGGTGCTTGCTTATGAGTTGGACATTGAATTTGCTAAGTGTTGGGATTGTTCTAGAGAGAACAAGCATTGTAATTTCATCTTGATTTTCCGGATTATTACAAAACAGATAGTGGGGTTTTTAGTTGTGACTTTCCCCAGACACTTATTGTGTTATGTGCCTTTGATTCTCTTCCTCTATCGATTATTGTTTGCTCATTGTTTATGGGCTTTCGTTGTAAAGAGTAGAAGTAGATTCTTGTCTCTTGCTTTAGCAAATTGCATTCACTTGTGAATATACAAGATTTTCTACATGTTGTACGTGATCAGGAGTTTGAAAGAATTGAATGCCGAGGTGATAGAGTTCAAGGAGTTTAAGTTTGGCACTAGGAGTTTCAACCCATACGACCCACATTGTTTATGCAGGTACCATTGTGCAAGGGTGTACTATCCTTGGATCTACGAGGCGTGTCATTGTCTAGAGGAAAACCCAAGGAGATATTGTTATAACTCCTCTAGGCTTAAAGAACCAGTCAGCATTGCAGTGGACTCGCTAGCAGCACTCAAGGCAACAACACCACAAGGAGCAGAAACAACAGTAGAAGTAAGCAGCAAACTTGTGCAAGACAAAGGCAAGATGAAGATTTCTGAAAGCATAGAGACAAAGCAAAGCTACAAGTTTAAGGAAGACCCACTTGTAGAAAAGGTAGCTTTGGAGCAACAACGCGACAGGAGGATAGCGCAAAGAAAGAGAGATAAGAAAAGACTGGAAGATGTAGAGAGGATGTTGCAGGAAGTCTAGCAGAATCTCAAGGAAGAACAAGAGTTGAGAAAAAGAGAGAAGGAAGCACAGCATGAGCATGAACAAGAATAGGAATAGGAACACGAAGAAGTGTAAGACGCGCAGACAACACAAAATGCACCGATATAGGTTGAAGATTCTAAACCAACAGCAGATGAGGAACAGGGTGAGCAGCCGCAGAAACAGGAACTTACTTTGTAGGATGAACATATAATAAAATAGATGCACATGGAGATGGAGCAGCCAGAATAGGATCAGGATACCGACCTCATGCCAAAGAAACCGAGGTCACTCCACAGGCTTCACCAACTCCAACAATAGAGCAAGTCCTGAGTGAGGAAGGGGATACCATTCTCCTTGAGTACCATCTGGGAACAGAGGTGTACAACATAGCCTTTGATGAGTCACAACTTAGAGTTGTACAAGCACGTAGAGTGTGCACCCTAGATGAGCATGCATCACCTGCGCACTTGGAAGAACGGGTGATTATGTCGGATGTACGAAGACATCTAGCCGCCTTGGTCAATGCTACAAAGGCTTATGCCGATGCCATGAGCTAGAGTGTTAAATTATTGATAGTAGAAAACTAGCGCATGGCTAAAGAATTGCAAGTAGGCAGGCAGAGAGAGGAACAATCAACATGATTCGCCAGAGTAGAGATGAAGATGGCCATACTTACTGAAGTATTGACTCTTGAGACAATCACGAGGAAATTGTATGACAGGTTCGTCACCATGCACAAGGTAGTTTTCCACGTACATGGTCATCAACAGTGCTACACCAAGATAGCGTGAACACTTGCAGACATACATGCCACAGTTGATCAAGTACATACATGGACAATGAGGTACTAGGGAGCCCTGGTTCACTTGCACAAGATGATGAAGCCACAGGTGTTGTTGGACAAAGCACACATCCAGAGTCAAATCCAGAACTATGAGGAACTCTCTCCACTCATCACTAGTATTGAGGCTTCGTATGCACGGTTGTATAGGAGTTTGGATGTTGTGGTGAGGAAGTATGACACCTATTTGTCAATTTAATTGTCTTAAATTGTTACATGAAGTATTGACCAGGATTAGTAAACTGACAAAGTGTAAGTGCATTAGATGTGTTAGAAGCCTTTAATTATTCAAATTGAAATGCATATGATTGAATTCATTGTTTAGATTAATCTTATGAAATATAAGCACATTCTTATGAAAACTATGTCTAAGAAATAAAACTCAAAAAGAAAACAATCAAGCTCTTAATCTAGACAATAAATCTCACACTTGAAAAGAAAAACAAAAAAAAAGTTCATGAAACTATTCGAATTCTATTGCATATCTATCAGTCAATTTTGTGAGAAAATCGAATCAATACAAAACACTATTTGCATGAAGAAATCAAAACATTGCTTGAAAAGAAACACACTCACTTGAATTTATAAATCAACTATGAATACAAACTGTAAATATATCCTCTGTTTTATAAAACAGAATCCTATTCTAAGTACAAAATCTTATCAATTTCGCTATTGTTAGATTTAATCCATATGTCAAAGTTATCATTCAAATCATGTTACAAAATCTAAGATCAGTACAAAGAAAACACTTTAACAGATTATTGCGGCCTCAGAATTTTGTTGCCGAAACATGGGGGATAACCACTATTAAGAAATTTACTGCATAACATAAATAAATACTAAGAGGAATAAATATAAAATTAACCAACAATAACCATAAACACATAAACACACATGTTTATCCGGGAGAACCCCAATCATAATGAAATTTCATTATCCTTGGCCAAAACCCTGGCCAATCCGGCCAAGTGAGCCTTCACCGCTCACCTCTAGGCCTTTTCATTACAATGAAGTCCTTCCAGCCTTTTATAGGCTCCATTACATATAATACCACGGGCATAATACCATGGGTGAATAATACCATGTGCCCCAAAACCATCATTGTTTACCCTGGTCAACTTTTGACTCTATCCCGAGTCAAGTTTACCTAACAATTCCCCCCTTAAACTTGACTTGGGGTTCCTTGACTAACTCCAGCCAAAACTGCTAAGTGAGCCAATCCCTCTCACTCTAGCTCTTACCCCCCTTAGAGTTTTTACCCGGGGTATTGTTAACCCGACATCCCCCCTATCACCTAGGTCTAACCCAGACTTTACCGGTGATCACCAAGGGGTACACATGCCTTACCAGGTCTTACAGTAGTATGCCCATTTACATGCAATAATTTTGACTTCATTAATTTTTTATTTTTTATTTTTTGCTGTTGCGATTCTGATCCATCCTCTCTCAATTTGATTTGCTCAAAAACTTCTATCAAACCGCTCCAACTGCGAGCCTGATGAGAACCTCGTAGATTCCATCACTAGTGGCCTCACGTAGCAGAAAACGAACAATTTTTGAAGTTGCATGAACCCTGAACAATTCGTCAGAATGTTCCAAACCGGTAATATCGCAAATGCACTACGATCCCTGGCGGTTATGGCACTATCTTCGGCACATTCTCCTCGAGGTTCTTCCGCGTACGATTGTTCCACCATTATTTTGCAGACCCAGATCTGGAAAAACACTGCATTGATCTCATCAGGCACTATAAACCCCTGGCATCAAAGAATCCCTTTGAAGCCAATATCTGGCTCTAATACCAGTTGTTAAGAAATTTACTGCATAACATAAATAAATATTGAGAGGAATAAATATAAAATTAACCAGCAATAACCATAAACACATAAACACACAACTTTATCCGGGAAAACCCCAATCATAAAGAAATTTCATTATCCTTGGCCAAAACCCTAGCCAATCCGGCCAAGTGAGCCTTCATCGCTCACCTCCAGGCCTTTTCATTACAATGAAGTCCTTCCAGCCTTTTATAGGCTCCATTACATATAATACCACGGGCATAATACCATGGGTGCACAATACCATGTGCCCCAAAACCATCACTGTTTACCCTGGTCAACTTTTGACTCTATCCTGAGTCAAATTTACCTAACAACCACCCGGTCTGGACCTTAAGATAGCTCCTTTTCCATTTAAAGTGGTGGCTCTGACTGGGAATAATGGGACCAGTTTCCTAATGTGGGTTTTAAGATGAGAGTGGGTGGTTCGTGAGTGTTTGCAATAAAATAATGATAATCTAAGTGATCAATTCTATGATGCAATTTCTCTAACTAACTTATTCTAATATAAACCAAGGTATTCCTGTGACGTATGCGATCTACAAAGATATATGTTTAATATGTGATAATAAAGATTGAACACAACTAAAAAGAGATGATAACGTAAAAGATAATTTCTTTGACTAAATAGTTATTCAAAGGAATTTATGAAATATATCGCATATATGATGAGTTACATATGAAAATCACAATTTCCGTTAGGCATCATACAAAAGTGCAATTAACTCTTTAAAAGAAACAATAAATCTCACATATAATTCATGAAAGTAAAGTTTTGCCACTTATTAAATGTAAACAGAATCAAGCATACAAGATAATAGTACCATATGTGTGAAGTCATGCTCATTTGACAAATGACATAGACCAACTTCTATCTTCAAATCAAATTGTCTCCCAAGAATACAAAAGAGCATCAACAAAGGAAAGTAGTCTGATATCTAAAAGAAATGATCATGTTCCATAATTTCACCAAAGCATTCACAACTTACAATAGTGCATTCTTTGCAAATGTTTTTGATAAAATTCTAGACCCTTCTCTAAATGCATGAGAAGGGTATAAATATTATTCTAACTAATGTGGAAAAATAGATTATACAAAATTTGAGGAGGTTTCAAACAACGTTCCTCCTAACTAGGTAACTAACTCCAAAAATAAACAGAGGCTAAATAAACAGAACTAAGAGGACGACCTGATGTCTACCAGCTTGTCCTTTAAATCACAAACATCGGTCATCGGTTGAATTTGAGGAGGTGCCCCGAAATGTGTCCTGAGTTGTCCTATGAAGATCGCATCGGTGAGCAGTGGCAGCATCCATTGAGTTGTATGGAGGGAACAGTTGAGAGTCATAATCTAGTTGTGTGGCTTAACAAGATACTGCCAATACGACTCCCATTTGGTCGTGGTCAGTTTTGTAATTGCCTCTGTTTGACTCCCCAACTTTTCTTGCTAGCCTTTATACAGAGCATTTAAATCGGCCATTTCTTTCCTATTGCCTTCTTTAATGAGATTGGTGGTGAACAGGATGTGATTCACTGCCTTAATGATATTCTTTGATACCTCTGGTGCCCTTGCGACTGTTAGCTTGGCCTGTTTGATTCTCACATCCCAATCTGTGAAGAGAATGTCTTTATGAGTTTCCTCAATATCAGGTAGATTGGCTTTCCTTCCATCTTTTGTTTCCTTCCATTCAATGAACCCATAGATTCTGGTGTTTAAATCATTAAACTTCGTTCTCTGGCCGATTTCCTTATCTGTCAGTTGGTCGCTAGTAGTCAGATAGGGAGTAATGTGTGACATCTTTTAGAAAAAATACTCATGTTGTTTCACCAAAAGGGAATTTAATTCTAGGGCCTATTTAATAAACTCCTTAGTAGTGGGAGCATCCTTGTATCTTTCCATGGATTGTTGTATTTCTTGGAGTTGCATGTTTTTGGCCGATATATCGGTTTCATGGCTTATTTTTAGGACCTCCATGTCTTGTTGCAATTGTGCGAGCTACTCAGCCACCTGCTTGTTTGCGCTTTATTTCTCTATCTCGAGCTCTTGTTTGAGCTGCAATCCTCTCCTCTTTATCCCTTAGTAAAGTAGAGACCTCAGTAGCCTTGTCCATAGTGGCTGATGTGTATGCTCCTGTGAACTGTGATAATCTAGTAAAATTTTCAGTCAGATTGAAAGGAATTTCCTTCCAAACAACGTCCATCGGTTCGTTTCTAGGTGAGAATTCGAGTGTATCTGCCCTTCTCCTTTTTCTATGCCTTCTAACTATAGCCTTGTGGAGAGGGCTATAGAACACATCAAGTGGAGGTATTTCAGTTACTTTCAGAACAATTTATAATGTGGGCAGAGAAAGGATAATTTTAGTATGTTAGGATGTTGTCACTTGTTCCTCCATAGGCGTGGAATGTTCGCCGATAGACTTGGGCTCTGTATTATTATGAACATAAGGAGGAGTTTTACATTCCTCTTTTTCTTGGGTATTTGTGACTTTGGGAGTACCTTGCAATTTCTGATTAAACTGATCCCACTCCTACTCCAAACTACTGCCTTTGGCCTCTGAACTGATCTATGTAGTTGGGGTGCTCATCACTTGTTTCTCAGCTGACTTCATGTTGGACTCAGTTGTGTTGTCTGTATCTTGGGGTTTCCTTGTGTCTGGTGTCTTCTCAGTGTTTACCAGAGAGTCTAGTTGAGAGATAGGACCTCCACTATCAACAGTGACACTTGGTGTAGACTTATCCTTGGGCTTTAATAGATGCATTAGGATCACCTAGAGCCTCTCATATTTGAATTCTTGAAATCTTTAAAAATCTTCAGGTTTCAGATTCGCCTTTTCCCATTCGAACGCTTGTTCGAAGGATATGGCTGACTGTAACAAATCCTCAAAATAATTATCTTCATGCCTGTATGGCTTGAGTTTTACTCCAGTAGTGACATTATATGCCACTTTGTTTGGATCAAATTGCCTCTTAGGCAACATATGAAAGCTGAGGGCTTCCATATGTGTTGATTCCTTAGTGGCATGAACAAAATCCGCTAAAGCCAAAGAACCGCATTTGACAGGGAAAGTGGGCCATAATGACTTCTTTTCGTCTTTGATAACTTTAGTCAGGCCCCTTCCCACAGTCTGGTAGGCAATCTCTCTTGCTAATAACTTATCAGAAACATATAAAGGAAGGATGTGTGGATCAGTTATGCTACCAAAAACCATAATCTAGGTGAACTATTCTTCAATGAAATACTTGCCGACAGTAAGAAGGTATGTTGTGGCTTCTTGGGAAAACCTAGGGGCTTTCTTATTAAAAATTATTTGATGTAGGGGAAACAAAACAGCATGAAATATCTTATAGAAGTGAGGTATGTAATTTGATTCCCATATTTTTTTATGATTGAGATGGATTGGGTAGGGATCTTGGTCGTGCAAAAACAGGTAACATCCATAATGTAGGCACTAAAATAGAAGGGAGGGAGGTTATCTGAAGAGGAGGCTTTCTTCTGTCAATATTCGGTAATGGTAGTGGCTAGGTTGTCAGATAGGATGGAAGGTAAATTCATGATATGGGAATTAACACAGGCATCAATTAGAGGAATCCATTCTATTGAAAACTTAGTATTATTGGGTAGCCCATACAATTCACATAACATGGCTGCTACATAGTTTTAGGGGTTTTCCAAAGAGGCTATAGCATACATACCCGATTTTTCATACTTGAATTTGTTGTCCAACACTATCCAACCTTGAATTAGCTTGAAGGGGTCTGGGTTCTTCTTTGCAAAGTTAGCCACAAATGTGTTGTCATAGATATCATGCGGGTCTGGTATGTTGTACATTTTCTTCAAGTCCTCTACTCTGAACAACCCTATGATCTCCATTTTTGAATTATTGAACTGCCTATCTTCAATGATAAGGTTTTCGATCACCAACCTGATCATATCTATGTATTCCATGAGGATTTTAGCTCTTGCTCCTATCCTATGAACGAGAGAACAGGAAGCATATCTGCATTGAAGTCCTAAAGGCCTCGTTGAGTCAGTTGTTTCTCTCGTAATAGTGATTTTAGGACACTCGTCCTCTAGCCTGTTAGCTACCTATACCAATAGGTTTCATTTTTCATGATTGGCAAGGTAAGTGCCAATATGATCTACTTTGGTGATACAAAGATCTCATATTCTTATGGAAGAAGTATACTTGTTTTGGTTGACGTTGCCCTACTTCTGGATGGGTGATCCAACAGTCTAAGCTGGGTCATGCCATGTTTCAATTTTTGTTATAGATTAGAGAAAGAAACTTGTACAAACAGCTCAATCTTGGCAGGTAAAGTAGATAGGTAGAGGAAAAAGGTTCCCAACTGCTTAATCTGGGGCCTTGGAAGCAATAAGGGTAGTTTTTAGATAGAAAATCAAAAGAAAAGCCAAAGGAAAAGAAAAGGCACAAAAGGGTTTGCAAGTCTAAGTGCACCCTCCTTGAAGTCACAAAAAATGCTAGGAAATAGAGTGGGTAGGTAGAGGGGGTTGCAGAAAGTTTGGTTCATAGCATTTCACTGGCCTAAAGCAAAGGTAAAAACATGGTGCCAGTACAAATGGCTTATTTGCAGCAGTCTTGCAGAAGCCTAATGGAGCATGTCTAACTTCCAAATCATCCCCTATCACATTCATGACTAACATCCATATACCACCCATGTACACAAAGAAAATCAAAGTCTTCTGTTGGTTCTGAGTTTCTTTAAAAGCCACATTTCCTGTACAAATATTCTTTTCATTTTGATCTACTTCCTAAAAACTAAGTTGATTTCATAAAAACTTAGTATTCCCCCCCATCCACCTCTTTCATTCATATTAACTACTAACTTATCACTATTTAACTCCATATACCCCCTATTCCCCTATTACTATGTAAAACTTGGCAAAAAACCCAAAAATCTAAGTATCCCTTCCCCCGAGCATTATAGCTCTATATATGATTTTGAAGGTCTTCAAGCGCTAAAAAACATTTGAGCGCAACCCAAAGAGCGCCAAAGAATTAATCCTGGGATTAATCCGAGATTTGCTCGGATTAATAACCTTAAAACCCACTTTGTAAATAAACCTTTGTAAAAACCCATTTAACCTGTAACGCTGAAAAACCCGAAAAACCCACTTTTTCCAAAGTTTCCGCCAGGCGCGAATTTCAGAAAAATCATATTTTATTCATCCCCGTACTATGTATTGCCCGCGCATCTTATCGATCCATCGACCGTCGGATCTGGGCCTTCCCATCCGACGGCCCACATGATATCGGACGGGCATCCGCGACCGAAAGATACCCTCCGAGAAACTGTCAGAGGGTGACGTCAGGCCTCCGCCACGCGTCACCCCCTAGACTCTCTTGGAGCACCTTCTGACAAAACCGCGACCGTATAGAGGGCAGTCCGAGAAAACCCGCTTACCACTCTGCTAAACCGCCTGCCCACGCCAGCGCCACGACCCGCCCACGTCACTTTCACTTGTCAGCACCCTGACCGCCACCACTCCTACGTGTCCGCCACCTGTGCAATCCCCGTGGACCACTCACAGACTGCCACGTCACCCGACCCTGACCCCGCCTAATGACGTCATGCTGACGTCATCCAAAAAGCGCGCCAATAACCCAAAAAATCCATATTTTGGCCAATTTTCGCTGAAAGAACTATTGCTCTCCTCTGCATGAGAATTACGTCCATCTGCCGCCAACCTACAGAAGTCGACCTGAAGAACGCTTCCACCTCCAACCCACCTGTATTTGTCACCATTGCCGGCAATTCACCAGGTATTTACCCAGAGCATCCCTTCAGAGCTAAGTTACGTCCATATTTCTCCAGAAGTAAATTTACAAGAGTAAGACAACCTATTTTACCAGCAAATCCCCGGAAAAACGAGCATTCCTCACAGGTGCAGGGTTGAATTTCACCTGCTGAACCCATATACAGTCACCCTTCCCCAAATTCCCACTATGTCCGCGCATTCGAGGACTGTAAACCTAAAAGGCATAATTCACAAGGGAAACAGAGTTTCCAGCTCCTGCAATCCCTCAATTAACTCTTGCTAAGCATTCTGCACCATTGTCACCACAGTTGCCTCATTTACCCTTGCAATTGACTTTACTTATGCAAAATTAACCCTCTGTGGTCTCCTGCCCGCTAAAACCAGTTCAGCACCAAGTCATAACTACTGCTTAGCCATGGAGACACCAATAGTCCTGAATGTTCAACCTCTGAATGCCCCACACAGAGAGCTAGAGTGGAAAGCCCTAGGTGATAGAGATTACCAGATGTTAGACTCCATGGCCATGACAACCAAATTCAATATTCACCTGATGAATGAGTTAAAGGCCCAATATCTCAGTGGG